>JAVTVY010037027.1:0-16845 GCA_036873755.1 Hanleya hanleyi
GACACATTCAACGCAAACACAACCAAGAGACACCGCCGACTCCCGCTATAGGTCCAACAAGAGCAGTAGAGCATCCCTATACGATGACGGTGAGCGGCCCTACGGCATGTGGAAAGACGTCCTGAGCTTCGACCCGTGTTGTTTGGTGTTTTAGCCAATGTGAGCCCGCCTACGAAACTACAAGATTACGGAATGTGAGCTTCGTTCCAGGGATTCCTCACGACATAAACGAACCGTATTACTTTGACCCCGAGCAGACCAACGTGGTAGTGCTAGATGATCTGATGAGTGCGGCCAAGGACAATTCACACGTCACCGACTTGTTTACTAAAGGATCCCATCATCGGAATCTGTCCGTCATCTATTTGACCCAGAATCTCTTTCCTCAAGGGAAGGCGTCCAGAGATACTACCTCCAATCCAATTGACAGAGCACAAATCCGTGTGTTTGGTAGTCGAATTTATCCTCAGAACATCGACCATCTCATGCAGGCGTTTCAAGGGGCGACAAGTCGTCCGTATGGCTACCTGTTCGTAGATTTAACAGTCCATACCCCCGAATATCGCCGGCCGACGACCCACCTGTTACCCGGCGAGGGATCACCGCAACGTCATATACCCTTACACTATCCGCCGAATCTCACCTGACAGCACCCGTCCAGCAGCAGCAACCCACCCCCATACAGCGGGTCCGCTTCATACCATCAGTCCCGGAATATCACCCAACCGGGAAAGAACAACCCGAACCGTACAAGGGAATGAACATAATGTGAAATCGAGGCTATGGAAGGATTTGTTCAAAGAAAGTATGGACGCGGAGATGGGCGAGACGTTGAGGGCCACAGAAAACAAGTTTCAACACAAAGGGAATTCGAAAAAGAAAGCAGCAATTTTAGCCCATAACAGATTGGCACCCAGACTACGACGGGCTTTACGTCAGCAGTATATCGACCTCGTGACACATATGAAATTTTTGAATAAGGATGCGGTTCATATGGAAATCGAAAAAACAGCGTCGTGTGTTGAAAACCTCGGGCATGAACTGGAAAGCGGCGTATGTCAGAGCAATAGCACAAGAAAAAATTTCACAAGTAAATTTTCTGCTATTAAGCTAAAAGTTACCTCACTTCACATGAAATCATCTAGTGAGAATTTTGAATAACACAGTTCTCTCCCCTGCTAGTCACCTGACTGCTCACTTACCCATAATTCCTCCTTCTTGTTTCCACTGCGATACATGGTTAGGATGTATCACAGAGGGGAGGTGGCTGGGCATCACTGGAAGTGAGGTAAGTTTTAGCTTAATAACAGAAAATTTACTTGTGAATTTTTTTTTGTTATTTGCGCTGAAAACTTACCTCACTTCCACTCTTTGCATAGAATGCCACAGAAAGGTTGGCGGGCAAACTGATACAATCCGTGGCAAATGATGAATGCCGTGAACAAGATGACTAGTACAGAGCAGAAATCATCGATCTTCTACCCCAAGAAGGATCCATGAGATCATACAACAGCCGTAACCTATATGCCTATGGTACACAGGGAACCTCTGTCGCTACTCTGACTTCAAGGTCGAGTTGCATATACGCCCCCCCCCCTTTTCCGAAAGGGAACGAGAGGAAAATGCACTCACCAGCAAGCAGGGTAAAAACTTTACTTTGCTATCTTGCTGGCCTCGGTCCCACAGACACCCGCTGTGCAGTCACAAGTGGGCCGATGGAATAGAGGTCGTCACATGCTAACGTCATGTCCCGGAAGTAGAAGGAGGCAAATGTCGTGTTCGACCTCCAGTAGTACGCCCTCATAATGTCAGTCACAGATCTGTTAGTCCATAGAGGCCATGATGCCGCTAGTGCCCTAATCTCGTGACCCGAAACGTTTACAAGCGCGGCTTGTCTATCCGTAGCCGTGGAGTACGCTAGCCGAATCGTATTTTTGAGCCAACTTGAGATAGTATTTTTGCTAATTTCTTGTTTGGCTTTGGGATCAAAAGGGATAAACAAACGCCTCCTACCCGCTCTGATCTCCTCTGTACGATTCAGGTAACACGCAAGTGCACGAACCGGACACATCAACATGTCTGATTCAAGACCGGACGAAAGGAAATCAGATAAAGCTGGAATTGTGAACTCTCGAGATATAGAATCGTAGAGGGCTTGATTCTTAGCCACAAACTCAGGAACCGTTGTGAGAACTACATTACTCCAGTCCCTAGAGTGTCTGACGTTCCTTCTATCGAGCGCATGCAGTTCTGAATAAACGAGCTGCCGAGGCAAGAGCCAACAAAAACGAAGTTTTGTATGATAACATTTTGAGATCAATAGCCTCTATTGGCTCGAATGGTGGCTTCCCTAATTGCTGAAGTGCTAAGGCTAAGTCCCACTTTGGCAATTTCGGAACAACCGACTGACCAGATATCTTGTATGACTTGATTAGTGCAGATAAATTTGGATCAGTCGAGGGATTAATCCCAGTACCCAGAAGAATAGGCTGAGCGATGGCTGCCCTATACCCTTCTACTGTAGCGGGTACCAGGCCCTTATCCCGGAACAGGTGCAATAAGAACTTTGCTACTTCAGGGATAGTGGCTCTGGATGGATTGATATCCCTCTCTCCACACCAAACATCGAAGATTGCCCACTTTGATTGGTATACAGCCGAAGAGGACGGTCGAATTGATTGTGCCATTCGGCGCCCAGCTTCCGTTGAAAATCCTGCCTGAGCGAAGTGTCTCTTGAGCACTTGCACACGTGGTAGTGAAACAGTCCTGGCTGGCTGTGGAATATCGACGTTCCGGGCTGGCGCAGTAGATTGTGCCACACCGGAAGTTGTCTTGGTACATCTACCAGAAGATCCAGTAAGTCCGGGAACCACGGCCTTGCTGGCCACCACGGAACAATCAGATAAACGACACAAGTGTGTTCGTGGATCTTCCGGAGTACCTTCGCTAGAATAGCTGGAGGGAACGCATATGCTACCATCCTTGACCAGTCCTGCGATAGAGCGTCCACTGCATATGCCGACGGATCCGGAACCGGCGACATGAACAGGGGCAATAGGTTGTTGTGCCGAGTGGCGGACAGATCTATGTGTGGCATCTCCCAGACCATCCATGAGCTATTTGTTTTAGTATGGCTGGGTGAAGTTGCCACTCTGTGGGAATTATCTGATTCCGTCGTGAAAGCGAATCCGCTTAGACATTCAGAATCCCCGGGATGTGCCGGGCCAACACTGATATGTTGTGTCCCAACACAGACCGAAAAAGATTTCCGCTTGGCTTTGTAATTGCGGAGATCTCGTCCCCCCTGCTTGTTGATGTAGGACACGACTGATGTGTTGTCCGTCGCAACTAGCAGGTTCTTGTCGGTCAATACGCTCACCCACGTGCGGATGGCATGTGTCACTGCCGTAAACTCCAACACGTTGATATGGTACGAGCGTTCCTCGATTGTCCATAACCCGGATATCGACCTGGACTCGAGGTGGGCTCCCCAACCTTCCATAGATGCGTCCGTGAACAGGTGATCTGACGGACGAAACGGAAGTAGAGACACACCCGGCATAACGTTGAGTGGATCCAGCCACCATAGGAGGCATTGTTTGACAAGAGGCGTGACAGGTATCCACGGGTTCAACTGCCTTCCGACCCATTCCCAAAAATAAAATATGACCTATTAAAGAAACATTTTGACTGGCATAAACACACAGAATAATTCCAAGACATTGAATATCACGGTTCTCGAAGGACAGGGCCGTTAAGTATTACTGCAAAATCGCTGATTTTAGGTGAAGACGTTTATTTCTCTCTGTAAATATATTCATGTTACATTCGAACATAAATGAACTTGCCCCGGTCCGCAGCTACATACTTGAACAATCTCTTGGAACTTGATCAATCTATTGGGGCAAAGCATAAAACTAATCCTGTGTGGGTATGACCATGAGCTCTCTATTCGGTTCAACGTCTTCGAAAGTATACACCAATTCACGGCCTTATCTGAAAATCACGATACTCTCTGGCTTGGAATTATTCGGAGTATACATTTGTATCAAAATCATTTTTTTTTCATAGGTCATATTTCCCCTAGCTCCAATCACATCCTTTGGGTGGTACGCCATAGTAATATCGAAGGTTTAAATTTACGGGTATATGTATTTTCATCTTTTCATGAATGCGTATTTATTTTGGGTGTCCTCGCAAATTCTACCTGTTAAAACATGTATAAATTTACATTATTGTTTAATATCCTGCAACACCAGGTTCAGGATATACTGTACCGTATTTCTTTCCAATCTCAATATTTCTATATGCCGGTATTGGCGAAAATGTTATATTTTGTAATTTCTCCGTGCATGTAAAAAACTCCATCCACAGGTAATTTTAATTATTTTTTTTTTATATGTTGTGCAGAACGGAACGTGTTCTCTCAATTTCGGTTTCGTCGGATGAAAATTTAATTACATGTGATTTATATTTACCGGTACATTTTTTCATATCTTGCAGAAGCAAATTCGAAAATTGCCGTACCTCGTGCCAATCTCGATATATTGGCACAATTTTGCATCTTGAATTTTCACCTTTGTAAAATGTTTAATTTGGATTGCAAAAGCATACATTTTTGGGTATAAATTGTATTAGTGGTAGTATAAGCGTAAAAACAGTCCCATTGACCTGGCGTAAGAATCTGGCGTAAAGGTCAAATGCATTATAGTCCATGCAAAGGTGTGCGCCGTCTCAAAAAAAAATACGCCGTCTCAAAGAAGTAGTGCATCTGGTAGTATGACGTCACGTCGTGGGCAAGGGCATGTATTCTTCCGCGGTGATGCGGTCTGGTGGTGATGCGGTCGCGGGAAAAAAGCTTCCGCGGAGAAAAAGTAGTCCCCAGACTTCAAAAACACTGCATGGTCCGATTGGGTCGAGTGAGGTATCAAAGTGAAACATTCGTGAAGGGGTGCATGTAAAATTAGGATTTTTTCCCGAAACTATAAAAAGCGGAACACGGACTTTACCCCTAAAATAGTGGAAAACCCCTATCAACTCTAGCCAAAAGGGCTAATATCGGTCCCCGGGCTTATTGGGACCTGCCTATCAAGTCAATGAGGTGGGTGCATGTAAAAATAGGATTTTTTCCCGAAACTATAAAAAGCGGAACACGGACTTTATCCCTAAAATAGGGGAAAACTCCTATCAATTCTAGCCAAAAGGGCTAATATCGGTCCCCGGGCTTATTGGGACCTGCCTATCAAGTCAATGAGGTGGGTGCATGTAAAAATAGGATTTTTTCCCGAAACTATAAAAAGCGGAACACGGACTTTATCCCTAAAATAGGGGAAAACTCCTATCAATTCTAGCCAAAAGGGCTAATATCGGTCCCCGGGCTTATCGGGGCCTGCTTATCAAGTCAAAAAGCGGAACACGGACTTTACCCCTAAAATAGGGGCCTGTATTATACAATATACAGGCCTGTATGGGGTATGGGGATGGTCATTATTTTTTTTGCATTTTACTATGGGTTGTGGGGTCTTGTTTTTCACGTCTCGCCACGAAAAAACACGATGGGCGGGGTCCTGGAGCGAATCGAAAAGTCACGGAGGTCTGTATATAGGTCCATACTGGCTATGGGTGGGATAGGTCCGGCCTGGGAAATTCACACACGTTCATTGTGATATGGGTTGTTGGATTTGTTTTTCACGTCTCGTCATTTAGAACACGATGGACAGGGTCCTGGAGCGAATCGGCAAAATTTTTCGAAAAGTCACGGGGGTCTGTATATAGGCCCATATAGCTCCATACTGGCTATGTGAGGGATAGGTCCAGCCTGAGAAATTCACACACGTTCATTGTGATATGGGTTGTTTGGTTTTGTTTTTCACGTCTCGTCATTTAGAACATGATGGGAAGGGTCCCGGAGCGAAACGGTGAAATATTTGGACAAAGCTCACCGAGGCCTGGGTAGGTCCATATAGCTCCATACTGGCTATGGAGGTATAGATCCATACTGGGTGAACGTTTTGGGGTCTAGGTGAGCCCCTAATGACCCTATGGTGTCGTATGAGATATTATTTTGAAGCTCTCGTGGAAGAGCATCCGACTGGACTAATGATTTGTCCGTTTTCAATATTCTGCGCATGCGCAGTCTGACCGTAGTATAGAATACAGGCATTTGGGGGGTATGTGGGGGTGTGTTTGGGGTAGAGTTGGACCGCTATGGGTCCGAATGGGTCGTGCAATGTGTCAAAGTGAAGCTTGTGTGGGGTACAGTCAGAATGGCGTGTTTTTAAGTGCGAGTCGCGTCAATCTGCGCATGCGCAGTTGGTTGTAGTAAGTAAAGTGGCCATTTTGGGGTAATGCAGGAAGGTATTTGGTGTAGAGATGGACCATCCTTGGTCCGGATGCGTCCTGGGAGGTGTAATGTTGTAGATTTCGGGGTGTAGACCCCGATTTAAGGGATGCTCACGTCATCTGTGCCGTCATCGGTGACGTCATCAGTAGGAGTAGCAGCCAAAGTGGGCATTTTGGGGCAGTGAACGAAGGTATTTGTTGTAGAGATGGCCCATTCTTGGTCCGAATGGGTCGTCGGAGGTGTCATGTTCTAGCTTTCTGGGTGTAGACCCCGATTTGAGGGAAGTCCACGTCATCTGTGACTTCATCGGTGACGTCATCAGTACGAGTAGTAGCGAAAGTGGGCATTTTGGGGCAGTGAAAGAAGATATTTGGTGTAGAGATGGACCATTATTGGTCCGAATGCGTCCTGTGGGGTGTCATCTTGTAGTTCTCGGGGTGTAGACTCCATTTGGGGGATGTCCACAGCATCTGTGACGTCATCAGTACGTTTAGTAGCGAAAGAACATGTTTTATAATTGGTTCAGTGCCAATTTTCCCCCACGATTTGCGGGATATCGACAGCATCTGTGACATCATTGGTGACGTCATCAGTACGAGTAGTAGCCAAAGTGGGTATTTTGGGGTAGTGAAGGAAGGTACCATCCATATCTGTCATGCATTATACCATATCTTTGTTGTGACGTCATCGGTGACGTCATCAGTACAAGTAGTAGCGAAAGTACATGGGGTAGACCACAACTTGAGTGATTTCCTTGTCATCTGTGACGTCATTGGTGACGTCATCAGTACGAGTGGTAGCGAAATTTTGATTAGTCGTCCAATACATATGGAATGATGAGGGACACGAGTAGTGTGTCGCAGCTCCGCTGTATTATGCAGTCGGATAGCGGTTGTCTTGAATAACAACACGTTCAGCAATGTTCATACAGTTTATTATCCCCAATGTTACATCATACCCAGGCTGGGGGAGCCGCCCTGGGTAGGTTTACTATGTTCACAACAAAACAAATTGAAATATAAAACACCATGTTTTATTATTTAACGCACCGGCACATTAGGTACAAGTGTTTAGTGAGCTCTATTCAACGATCAGCATGTAGACATATAGAGTATGTACGGCATGTTGTGGTATTCATCTGTGCATGGGTGAAGCATTCAGCCGATGGGGTGGTCGGTTAGCTTGGTAACGAAAAACGTCACATTGATCATCCTCTCCACTGTCCATTTGGTGTTGGGACGTTGTTGTTGGGCTCATTCCAAGGCATCCACGGTGTCCAGTTTCTCCAGCATCGTCTCTAGCGACATCCCATCCATGATGGTAAACGATTGACCAAATACCCGGATGTTACTACTCGGGTAAAAGTATCGGACTTGGTCTGTCACCTTATGCTGCAGCACATAACCAAACGTCAGATTTAATATGGTCATTGAAGATGGCTTCCACGTAGCTGCGTAAACGGGCGAGGTCGGTCAGTCGGAAATTGTAGATATCTTGAATAGGGCGATGACCGTGGAAACAGTGCCGTATCATGGGCCAATGGCGCCGATAGATGTCACTCACTGGATGGCCTTTGTGTAACAGATCGCTAGGAACATGTATGGGTTCATCCGCGAAGTGTACTTTGCTCTCCACGTCGTACAAAATCTGACCCAAGGTCTTGTCGTCGGAATTTGACTGTTGAATTAGGGCGACATCATCATCATCGTCCCTCGTGTGGTGGTGGGGAGTTCCCGCTGTCTCGATACTGTTGCCTACGGGCTCCTCTACCTGCAAACGTGGCTGCGGATCAGGGTGTTGTGTACGTTGGTATCGCAGCAACAGACTGGACAGTTTGAAAAGCCGACCACATTCCCTGCATAGATGCTTGGGTGCCCCATGCACTGTCCGTGACACCGTAGACTGTCCAGGCGAATAAATAGTTTCCCACACTTCGTACAGCTATACCGGGTGGTTCCGTCGTGCTTGGTGGCCTCATGGCGGCGCAAGTCGTGCAGACGAGTAAACGATTTGGAGCACGTAGTACAAGTGAACATCTTGGTGATTGACAGAGTGTCTGATGAAACGGCCAGGCCGCTTCCCTTTTATGGCACGCTAGCTGGTGGTCTATTTTTAGCACACTCACTTCAAGTACCTCAAAGTCGAGGACCGAGATATACTGATGTACGACTGAGCCACATTGCGTACGTGTGTGTTTGTGTTTGAGCCCAACCGTGCACCATGTCGAATTACGTTCTCACCGAAAACGTCCTCTCATCGCATCAATATGCTCAGACCCATTCCATATAAACACAACCAAGAGACAACAACAACAACAGGCACGTCTTATTATCCTCACGCCAACACCAACACCACTACCATCACCACCACCACCTAGCATTGCCGTCGTCAACGAGGATGGTCATTATTTTTTTTGCATTTTACTATGGGTTGTGGGGTCTTGTTTTTCACGTCTCGCCACGAAAAAACACGATGGGCGGGGTCCTGGAGCGAATCGAAAAGTCACGGAGGTCTGTATATAGGTCCATACTGGCTATGGGTGGGATAGGTCCGGCCTGGGAAATTCACACACGTTCATTGTGATATGGGTTGTTGGATTTGTTTTTCACGTCTCGTCATTTAGAACACGATGGACAGGGTCCTGGAGCGAATCGGCAAAATTTTTCGAAAAGTCACGGGGGTCTGTATATAGGCCCATATAGCTCCATACTGGCTATGTGAGGGATAGGTCCAGCCTGAGAAATTCACACACGTTCATTGTGATATGGGTTGTTTGGTTTTGTTTTTCACGTCTCGTCATTTAGAACATGATGGGAAGGGTCCCGGAGCGAAACGGTGAAATATTTGGACAAAGCTCACCGAGGCCTGGGTAGGTCCATATAGCTCCATACTGGCTATGGAGGTATAGATCCATACTGGGTGAACGTTTTGGGGTCTAGGTGAGCCCCTAATGACCCTATGGTGTCGTATGAGGTATTATTTTGAAGCTCTCGTGGAGGAGCATCCGACTGGACTAATGATTTGTCCGTTTTCAATATTCTGCGCATGCGCAGTCTGACCGTATTATAGAATACAGGCATTTGGGGGGTATGTGGGGGTGTGTTTGGGGTAGAGTTGGACCGCTATGGGTCCGAATGGGTCGTGCAATGTGTCAAAGTGAAGCTTGTGTGGGGTACAGTCAGAATGGCGTGTTTTTAAGTGCGAGTCGCGTCAATCTGCGCATGCGCAGTTGGTTGTAGTAAGTAAAGTGGCCATTTTGGGGTAATGCAGGAAGGTATTTGGTGTAGAGATGGACCATGCTTGGTCGGGATGCGTCCTGGGAGGTGTAATGTTGTAGATCTCGGGGTGTAGACCCCGATTTAAGGGATGCTCACGTCATCTGTGCCGTCATCGGTGACGTCATCAGTAGGAGTAGCAGCCAAAGTGGGCATTTTGGGGCAGTGAACGAAGGTATTTGTTGTAGAGATGGCCCATTCTTGGTCCGAATGGGTCGTCGGAGGTGTCATGTTCTAGCTTTCTGGGTGTAGACCCCGATTTGAGGGAAGTCCACGTCATCTGTGACTTCATCGGTGACGTCATCAGTACGAGTAGTAGCGAAAGTGGGCATTTGGGGCAGTGAAAGAAGATATTTGGTGTAGAGATGGACCATTATTGGTCCGAATGCGTCCTGTGGGGTGTCATCTTGTAGTTCTCGGGGTGTAGACTCCATTTGGGGGATGTCCACAGCATCTGTGACGTCATCAGTACGTTTAGTAGCGAAAGAACATGTTTTATAATTGGTTCAGTGCCAATTTTCCCCCACGATTTGCGGGATATCGACAGCATCTGTGACATCATTGGTGACGTCATCAGTACGAGTAGTAGCCAAAGTGGGTATTTTGGGGTAGTGAAGGAAGGTACCATCCACATCTGTCATGCATTATACCATATCTTTGCTGTGACGTCATCGGTGACGTCATCAGTACGAGTAGTAGCGAAAGTACATGGTGTAGACCACAACTTGAGTGATTTCCTTGTCATCTGTAATGTCATTGGTGACGTCATCAGTACGAGTGGTAGCGAAATTTTGATTAGTCGTCCAATACATATGGAATGATGAGGGACACGAGTAGTGTGTCGCAGCTCCGCTGTATTATACAGTCGGATAGCGGTTGTCTTGAATAACAACACGTTAAGCAATGTTCATACAGTTTATTATCCCCAATGTTACATCATACCCAGGCTGGGGGAGCCGCCCTGGGTAGGTTTACTATGTTCACAACAAAACAAATTGAAATATAAAACACCATGTTTTATTATTTAACGCACCGGCACATTAGGTACAAGTGTTTAGTGAGCTCTATTCAACGATCAGCATGTAGACATATAGAGTATGTACGGCATGTTGTGGTATTCATCTGTGCATGGGTGAAGCATTCAGCCGATGGGGTGGTCGGTTAGCTTGGTAACGAAAAACGTCACATTGATCATCCTCTCCACTGTCCATTTGGTGTTGGGACGTTGTTGTTGGGCTCATTCCAAGGCATCCACGGTGTCCAGTTTCTCCAGCATCGTCTCTAGCGACATCCCATCCATGATGGTAAACGATTGACCAAATACCCGGATGTTACTACTCGGGTAAAAGTATCGGACTTGGTCTGTCACCTTATGCTGCAGCACATAACCAAACGTCAGATTTAATATGGTCATTGAAGATGGCTTCCACGTAGCTGCGTAAACGGGCGAGGTCGGTCAGTCGGAAATTGTAGATATCTTGAATAGGGCGATGACCGTGGAAACAGTGCCGTATCATGGGCCAATGGCGCCGATAGATGTCACTCACTGGATGGCCTTTGGGTAACAGATCGCTAGGAACATGTATGGGTTCATCCGCGAAGTGTACTTTGCTCTCCACGTCGTACAAAATCTGACCCAAGGTCTTGTCGTCGGAATTTGACTGTTGAATTAGGGCGACATCATCATCATCGTCCCTCGTGTGGTGGTGGGGAGTTCCCGCTGTCTCGATACTGTTGCCTACGGGCTCCTCTACCTGCAAACGTGGCTGCGGATCAGGGTGTTGTGTACGTTGGTATCGCAGCAACAGACTGGACAGTTTGAAAAGCCGACCACATTCCCCGCATAGATGCTTGGGTGCCCCATGCACTGTCCGTGACACCGTAGGCTGTCCAGGCGAATAAATAGTTTCCCACACTTCGTACAGCTATACCGGGTGGTTTCGTCGTGCTTGGTGGCCTCATGGCGGCGCAAGTCGTGCAGACGAGTAAACGATTTGGAGCACGTAGTACAAGTGAACATCTTGGTGATTGACAGAGTGTCTGATGAAACGGCCAGGCCGCTTCCCTTTTATGGCACGCTAGCTGGTGGTCTATTTTTAGCACACTCACTTCAAGTACCTCAAAGTCGAGGACCGAGATATACTGATGTACGACTGAGCCACATTGCGTACGTGTGTGTTTGTGTTTGAGCCCAACCGTGCACCATGTCGAATTACGTTCTCACCGAAAACGTCCTCTCATCGCATCAATATGCTCAGACCCATTCCATATAAACACAACCAAGAGACAACAACAACAACAGGCACGTTTTATTATCCTCACGCCAACACCAACACCACTACCATCACCACCACCACCTAGCATTGCCGCCGTCAACGATCAGCGTGTAGACATATAGAATATTTACGGCATGTTATGGTATTCATCAGTGCATGGGTGAAGCATTCAGCCGATGGTGTAGTCGGTCAGCTTGGTAACGAAAAAACATGACATTGGTCATCCTCTCTACGATCCACTGGGTGTTCGGGCGTTATTGTTGCGTCCATTCTAAGGGATCCACCGTGTCCAGTTTATCCAGTATCGTCTCCAGCGACGCCCTATCCGTGATGGTAAACGGTTGGTCAAATAGCCGGATTCTACTGCTCGGGTAAAAGTATCGGACTTGGTCTACCTCCTTATGCTGCAGCACATAACCAAACGCCAGATTCAACTTGAAGGTCGTAGTTTGATCGTTGAAGATGGCTTCCACGTAGCTGCGTAGATGGGCGAGGTCGGTCAGTCGGAAATTGTAGATAACTTGAATAGGGCGATGACGGTGGAAAGAGTGCCGGATCATGGGCCAATGGCGCCGATAGATGTCACTCACTGGATGATCGTTGTGTAACAGAACGCTAGGAACAATTATGGGATCGTCCGCGAAGTGTACTTTGCTCTCCAAGTCGTACAAAATCTGACCCAAGGTCTTGTCGTCGGAATTTGACAGTTGAATTAGGGCGACATCATCGGCCCTCGTGCGATGGGTGGGAGTTCCCTCTGTCTCGACTCTGGTGCCTACGGGCTTCTCTACCAGCACACGTGGCTGCGGAACAGGGTGTTGTGTGCGTTGGTGTCGCAGCAACTGACTGGCCAGTTTGAAAAGCCGACCACATTTTTCGCATGGACGCTTGAGTGGCCCATGAATTGAACGTTTATGGCGCTGTAAATGATCCGGGCGCAGAAACGACAGTGTACATATCGTACAGCTATACCGGGCGGTTCCATCGTGCTTGGTAGCCTCGTGGCGGCGCAAGTCGTACCGACGAGTGAATGATTTGGAGCACGTAGTACAAGTGAACATCTTGGTGGTTGACAGAGTGTCTGATGAAACGGCCAGGCCGCTTCCCTTTTATAGCACGCCAGCTGGTGATCTATTTTTAGCACACTCTGTTCAACTACTACCAAGTCGAGGCCCAAGATGTACTGGTGTACAACTGAATCGCGTTGCGCGCGCGCGTGTGTATGTATGCGTGGGCAGTGGATTTTACATCCGGGACCTTGTCAACATCCGGGTTTTCCAGTGGGTTTTTTTCCGGCGTTCCCCCGTCTTCCATACGTGTACTGTGGTTTTACATCCGGGTCCGCATGTTACCTCCGGGTTTTTCCATGTTTACTGTCACTTGTCCGGAACCGGAAGTTGTTAGGGAGTGAGTGAGTGAGGGAGTGAGCGAGTGGGTGAGTGAGTTAGTTAGTGAGTGAGTGAGTGTGTGAGGTAGTGAGTGAGTGAGTGAGGGAGTCGCGGAGGTCCGGAGCTCTTGGAGCTCAAAGCTCGGAAGTGACGTCATCGTACGCATGCGCACACATCTGTGTTGCACCCTGTACCCTATAGCCCGTAGGGCATAGGGTACACTAGGGTGCGGGTGCACCATCCAGCGAGTGACATCTATCGGCGCCATTGGCCCATGATACGGCACTGTTTCCACCGTCATCGCCCTATTCAAGATATCTACAATTTCCGACTGACCGACCTCGCCCGTTTACGCAGCTACGTGGAAGCGATCTTGAATGACCGAGCCACGTCCTTCAAATTTCATCTGGCGTTTAGTTATGTGCTGCAGCATGCGGTGACAGACCAAGTCCAATACTTTTACCCGAGTAGTAACATCCGGGTATTGACCAATCGTTTACCATCACGGATAGGGTGTCGCTAGAGACGATGCTGGAGAAACTGGACACCGTGGATGCCTTGGAATGGGCCCAACAACAACGTCCCAACACCAAGTGGACAGTGGGGAGGATGACCAATGTCACGTTTTTCGTTACCAAGCTAACCGACCACCCCATCGGCTGAATGCTTCACCCATGCACTGATGAATATCATAACATGCCGTACATACTCTATATGTCTACATGCTGATCGTTGAATAGAGCTCACTAAACACTTGTACCTAATGTGCCGGTGCGTTAAATAATAAAACATGATGTTTTATATTTCAATTTGTTTTGTTGTGAACATACTAAACCTACCCAGGGCGGCTCCCCCAGCCTGGGTATGATGTAACATTGGGGATAATAAACTGTATGAACATGCTGAACTTGTTGTTATTCAATACAACCGCTATCCGATTGTATAATACAGCTGAGCTCCGAGCTCCGGAGCTCTGTCCCTCATCATTCCATATGTATTGGACGACTAATCAAAATTTCGCTACCACTCGTACTGATGACGTCACAGATGACAAGGAAATCACTCAAGTTGTGGTCTACACCATGTACTTTCGCTACTACTGGTACTGATGACGTCACCGATGACGTCACAGCAAAGATATGGTATAATGCATGACAGATATGGATGGTCCCGCTCTAAAACAAATACCTTCCTTCACTGCCCTAAAATACCACTTTGGCTACTACTCGTCCTGATGACGTCACCAATGATGTCACAGATGCTGTGGACATCTCGCAAATGGAGTCTATATCCCTGAGAACTACAAGATAACACCCCACAGGACGCATTCGGGCCAATAGTGGTCCATCTCCAAACCAAATATCTTCTTTCACTGCCCCAAAATGCCCACTTTCGCTACTACTCGTACTTCCCTCAAATCGGGGTCTACAGCCCGAGAGCTAGAACATGACACCTCCGGCGAACCATTCGGACCAAGAATGGGTCATCTCTACACCAAATACTTTCTTTCACTGCCCCAAATGCCCACTCTGGCTACTATTCCTACTGATGACGTCACCGATGACGTCACAGATGACGTGAGCACCCCCCAAATCGGGGTCTACACGCCGAGAACTACAACATGACACATCCCAGGACGCATTCGGACCAAGGATGGTCCATCTCTACACCAAATACCTTCCTGCACTGCGCCAAAATGGCCACTTTACTTACTACAACCAACTGCGCATGCGCAGATTGACGCGACTCGCACTTAAAAACACGCCAGTCTGACTCTACCCCACACAAGCTTCACTTTGACACATTGCACGACCCATTCGGACCCATATCGGTCCATCTCTACCCCAAACACGCCCCCCCCCCAATGCCTGCTTTCTATACTACGGCCAGACTACGCATGCGCAGAACATTGAAAACGAGCAAACCATTAGTCCAGTCGGATGCTCCTTCACGAGAGCTTCAAAATAAGACCTCATACGACACCATAGGATCATTAGGGGCTCACCTTGACCCCAAAACGTTCACCCAGTATGGATCTATACCTCCATAGCCAGTATGGAGCTATATGGACCTACCGAGGCCTCGGTGAACTTTTTCCAAAAATTTCACCGTTTCGCACCGGGACCATTCCCATCATGTTACAAATGACGAGACGTGAAAAACAAAACCAAACAACCCATATCACAATGAACGTGTGTGAATTTTCCAGGCTGGACCTATCCCTCCCACAGCCAGTATGGAGCTATATGGGCCTATATACAGACCCCCGTGACTTTTCGAAAAATTTCACCGATTCGCTCCAGGACTCCGCCTATCGTGTTCTAAATGACGAGACGTGAAAAACAAGTCCAAGCAACCCATATCACAATGAACGTGTGTGAATTTCCCAGGATGGACCTATCCCTCCCATAGCCAGTATGGAACTATATGGGCCTACCCAGGCCTCGGTGAACTTTTTCCTAAAATTCCACCGTTTCGCTCCGGGACCCTGGCCATCGTGTTCTAAATGACGAGACGTGAAAAACAAATCCGAACAACCCATATCACAATGAACGTGTGTGAATTTCTCAGGCTAGATCTATCCCTCCCATAGCCAGTATGGAGCTATATGGGCCTATATACAGACCTCCGTGACTTTTCGAAAAATTTCACCAATTCGCTCCAGGACCCCGCCCATCGTGTTTTTCGTAGCGAGACGTGAAAAACAAGACCCCACAACCCATAGTAAAATGCAAAAAAAATGACCATCTCCATACCCCATACAGGCCTATATATTGTATAATACAGACCCCTATTTTAGGGGTAAAGTCCGTGTTCTGCTTTTTATAGTTTCGGAAAAAATCCTAATTTTACATGCACCCACCCCATTGACTTGATAGGCAGACCCCGATAAGCCCAGGTTCCGATATTAGCCCTTTTGGCTAGAGTTGATAGGAGTTTTCCCCTATTTTAGGGGTAAGGTCCGTGTTCCGCTTTTTATATTTTCGGAAAAAAATCCTAATTTTACATGCACCCACCCATGACTGGATGCCCCTTCACGAATGCTTCACTTTGATACCTCACTCGACCCAATCGGACCATGCAGCGTTTTTTTCCGCGACCGCATCACCACCAGACCGCATCACCACGGAAGAATATATGCCCTTGCCCACCACGTGACGTCATACTACCAGATGCACTAATTCTTTGAGACGGCGTATTTTTTTTTCAGACGGCGCACACCTTTGCGTGGACCATAATGCATTTGACCTCTACGCCAGATTCTTGCGCCAGGTCAATGGGACTGTTTTTACGCTCATACTACTACTTGTATTGCCTTCTATCTTAAATTCCAAGTTCAGAATGTACTTGTACCGTACTTGTCAATCCAGTGGTTTTCTCGATTACAACATAGGGCACCCTACCGAATCGGCAAGTATGATGGTAGGTAAACACCATCGATCACGTGTCAAATCACAGTCAATGGTAGGGTTTTCGGTGCTTTCGTTATCAAGCGTGGGCGTGTGTCTGACCAGACGACAGTGACCACAGCCGAAAATGAACGATTTTCAGTATATCGATGA
>JAVTVY010037028.1:0-16109 GCA_036873755.1 Hanleya hanleyi
CCATGTCCACGTTGCATGCGTGCACCACTAAACACCGGAAAGCCACCCCCCGGCCTGTTGGGCATAATAGTCCATATAGCTGCGTGCATCGCACTCGTCAGGCACCTTCATTATGCAAAGTGGGGAGCACGTGCTTGTCGAAAATGAAGTGTCAGCACCACTTTCCCGCGTTCGAATGCCACCGGTCATCCCGTGTCATCTCTTATATCCACCGTGATCGTGTTGATGTCGGTTTGTCGAACGGGCAAGTAGAGCATGTGGGTGAAACTGTGGGTGACTTGATCTCCATACGTCTTTTTAATGGGGACTACCCGTAACAGAGGTGTGTTGATATCGCCCACGATGTGGTTGTCCACCACGTCCGAGTAGACGTAGAGTCCGTACATACCCGACTTCATATCCATCGGCATCTCGCCATGGTGTTCGGTGGGATCGGGATCTTTAGATCGAAACCCAGCATTTGCTGTAGGATAGGACTCAGTACGACACTCGCCTTGCCGGTGATGATAAGCTGTGCCTTGTCGTTGTGTGCGTTGTAATCGAAGTCCACGTGATTCTTGAAGGGAAAGGATTTGATGGGTTTTGAAGTATTCGTGACCTCCCGTAGAGCCTTATAATGCAACAGTCTTGTCAGCCCACCCATGAACACCTTGGGGGTATCGTATTGGCCTTCGGGGAGGGTGAGTCGGGTGTTTTTGCCTTCGTAGGTCACCTCGTACCACACTTCATTGGCTCGCACGTTGTACCATGAGTAAGGGTACTGAATATCCACCAGTTCACATTCCCACCGGCCAGGTAAATGTAACGGTTGTGGTAATTGAGTCACATACTTGGCCACGGTGTTGTCAGGAAACACATCCAGCGAACTGTTACTGGGTAGGGTGAGGTAAAACATGGCGACTGAGCCGTCCTGCTGCTGCTGTTGGTTTTAATAGGTGTTCCAGGCCTTGGGCGGTTGTGTCCGGCGTCGTGTTCGTCGCGTTGACTTGCTACGTGTCACGGCTCTGGAGATGGGCTTCCCACAGTGTCCATGGCAAATGACTAGTCCAACTCGTCTGATGACCGCTTGATAAGCACTTCATCCACATCTACCACGGCATCTTCCAATGCAGACCATAGATCAGGGTGAAGGGTAAAATGCACTGTACCCCTATCTAGCCGAGCCAATTGAGCAAAGAAAGGGCCGCGTCGGATGTACACATCGTGACACAAGTGGATGAGATCGCCGTCCAGTTCACCAGACAACACGCGTTTGAATTTGGTCCAGCCCTCTCGGGACAGACGAATGTGAGCCGGGCACGGTTGTGCAGGGTCCGCATCACAGATGTCTCCCACCTCCTCCATGATATCGACCTTATCCGCATACACGTGCAGGAAAACCTCGGGGGTCAAGCTGAGATACGCCAGTATCATATGCTCCGCCATGGTCAGTACGTAAATGGTACCAGAGTGGACTGTCTCCCGTATTTATAGGGACAACCCCGTGAGATCAAAGGATCAGGTGGTCATGTCACTGGGCTGACTGAGTCTAGCCGGGTAATCAATGGCATCGTCGTCGTCGGGTTCATGGCTAGACAGTTGTTCATGGGGTTCAGCCAGCGCGTCCTGAATAGCACGAGCCCACCCCAACTGGTCTGATGATCGCTCGTCCGGTGTAAACAGCTGGTCCACAATAGGCACCACTTTCTCCAAGGCTGTCCACAGGTCAGGGTGTAGGGTGAAGCTTTGCGTAGGATCGTGGTAACGCCCCACACGGGCAAAGAAGGGTCCACGGTGTACGTAGTTGGCGTTCTCGAGGTGGATGAGGTTTCCGTCGAGCTCACCGCTCAACACCCGCTTAAATTTGGTCCAGCCATCACGGTGTAGGGTAACCGTAGTGGATGTGGACTCCGAACCCCACCCACAGACATCCCGATCTTCCACGATGGTGACTTTATCTTCATAGACGTGTAACCCCACCTGGAGTGTAAGGGGCAGGATGGCTCGTAGGACGGGTGACATGCTTGACCCAATGACGATCGGTGAATGACACACACTCTGTCTGACCCTCGTATTTATAGTGTCAATACCACAGCGCCAGGGTCAATAGGGCACAGACTAGTGTGAGGCCAACCAGCCGGCGCTGGTTCCGGCGTGAGCGCTCCTGGTCCATAGCCCGAGCATCAAGGATGGCTGCCATAGTCCAGTAGTGGTGAGTGATGGCACGCCTCTCCATCGAGTGCACTCTGTGGAGGACCGCTTCTGTGAACTCGTTGAGGATCTGGCGTCGCCCCTCGTTGTCGTCGCCATCTGCATACATGGACCGGACCACTGCTCGGTAACCCGTGAATGAATTCACCGCGGTGGCATGCTGTAAAATGCGAGTCGCATAGGGCTGGATCTCCGCCATGGCTCTGCAACCGTAGAAATGAAGGTGTGGCATCCCGAGAGACGTGTTTTATAGACCAGATGTAGCTCTACGGGTGTAGTCCGTGATACGTACTATTCTGATGGGTTAGTCCAAAAAAGGGAACAACAACAACAACACAGATTACAGGTCAATCCTTTTTATTATGCGTGAACATCATAGGAATGCATGTACTGACCTGTCTGTGGGGTTTTTCCACAATGGCGGTCACCTTCCGCCATTAGTCGCCATTAGCCGCCATTTTCCCACAATGGCGGCCACCTTCCGCCATTAGCCGCCATTATCCGCCATTTTCCAACAATGGCGGTCAGACAAGTCTGGACATGTCCAAAGGTCACGCTCCATTCACCCAAACCGGAAGTGACGTCATTTTTACATCCGGGCACTTCGCGTCTGCGCCTGCATTGAGGTATGTATGAGGGTCTTCATGCGCGCGCGCGCAATGCGGCTCAGTCGTACACCAGTACACCAGTCTCGATCCTCGACTTGGGGTAGAGTGTGCTAAAAATAGATTACCAGCTAGCGTGCTATAAAAGGGAAGCGGCCTGGCCGTTTCATCAGACACTCTGTCAACCACCAAGATGTTCACTTGCACAACTTGCCAGAAGCAGTTTACTCGCCCAGAAGATTTGCGACGCCACGAGGCCTCCACCCACAACGGTACACTATATACTTGTATAACCTGCGCACGGTCATTTAATCGGGAAGATGCTTTACTGCGCCACGAACGTTCCATTCATGGGCCACCCAAGCGTCCATGCGAGGATTGTGGTCAACTCTTCAAACGACGCAGTCAGTTGCTGCGACACCAACGTTTGATTCATGCCCCGGTACAGAGTCATACGCCTGACAACATCGAACATTTTCTGGGCGATTCCACCAAGATGTTCACTTGCACAACTTGTCAGAGGCAGTTTACTCGTCTAGATAATTTACGACGCCACGAGGCCTCCACCCACAACGATGCACGGTATACTTGTATAACCTGCGCAGGGTCATTTAATCGGGAGGCTCAGTTACTGCGCCACGAACGTTCAATTCATGGGCCACGCAAGCGTCCATGCGAGGATTGTGGTCAACGCTTCAAACGACGCAGTCAGTTGCTGCGACACCAACGGTTGATTCATGGTCCGTCTCTACGGTTTGGGCGACAACTTCCTACTGAAGAGGAGCCGCGGAAGGTCAGACCCAGTGAAGATAAGCCCGGGGAGACAAACGCCACTGGTGATGCGATGAAGGAGAGCCCGCCTATACCCACAGTTCAGAAGAGCCTGGATATCCAGCCGGACCCCAGCGTTACGGTTTCGAGTCATACGCCTGACAACATCGAACATTTTCTGGGCGATCTCTTACAGGACAACCATCCAGTGAGTGACATCGATCGGCGCCATTGGTCCATGACACGGCACTGTTTCCACCCTCATGGCCCTATTCAAGATATTTACAATTTTCCACTGACCAACCGCACCCGTCTACGCAGCTACGTGGAAGCCATCTTCAAAGATCAAACTACGGCCTTCAAATTGAATGTCGCTTTCGGGTACATCTTACGTCACAAAAAGACGGGCCAGTTACGGTATTCTTATCCCGGCAATAATATCTATGTGTCTGACCAGCCGTTCACCATCATTAACCGGAGGTCACTAGAGACGATGCTGGAGATACTGGACACCGTGGAACCTTGAGATGGGCACATCGTCAACGCCCCAACATACAATGGGTGGTAGAGAGGGTAACCAATATCACGTTTTTCCTGACCAAGCTGACCGACCACCACCATCGGTTGAATGCGTCACCTGCGCACTGATGAATACCATAACATGCCGCACATACTCTCTATGTCTACATGCTGATCGTTGACTTGAGCTCAGTAAACACTTGTACCTAATCTGACGGTGCGTTAAATAATAAAACATGGTGTTTGATATTTCAATTTGTTTTGCTGTGAACATACTAAACATACCCAGGGCGGCTCCCCCAGCCTGGGTATGATGTAACATTGGGGATAATAAAATATATAAACATTGCTGAACTTGTTGTTATTCACGACAACCGCTATCCGATTGTATAGTACAGAATAAATAATGCATCAATGCCCAAGGTGGAGATTCAGTCAAACTGAAATCAGTGGTGTAGGATGGGGCCAAAATGTAACCCATCAAGGTTAGAATGCAAGAGCACTATAGTAAAAATAGAGAGCCAATGAAATCAGCCTACAGACCAAGTACGTGTTTTTGGTCTAGGTTTGGAGCGGGCATTTCATTGAGGTACGTGTATACGGTGAGTGAAGAGACTCGTCCAACACGTATAGATTAAGTTGATGACTATAAGTTCTATGTATTCTCCGAACCTTGCCGAAAGGAAGACCGTTTGACCTGGATGTGACCTTTTGACCCGCGCACGCACTGCCGGGGATGACGCGCGCGCTGCGGTCGGAGAACCCGCGCGCGCGCGCCGCTCGCGCTGGGGGGCCGGGGCGGGCCGGGAAACACCCCGGCGGTTGAACATACGGACGTCTAAGGGGAAACATTAGGAACTCTTCTATGTTTGGAGGTAGTTTTAGTGAAAAACCCGGAAGTGACGTCACAAACCCTACGTGACCTGCACAACAGAATGGATACGACACCCTAGTGTAACTCCCTCACCTAGGCTTCACATGGATACCTCACTCGATCCCATCGGCCCATGAGGAGCCCCCCTAGCTCCAACACGTCTATTTCTATACTACGGCCAGACTGCGCATGCGCAGAATGCCGATAGTTCAACCCCACACCCAGCCCATCAGAGGCCCCTTCACGAATGCTTCACTTTGATACCTCACTCGACCCCATTGGACCACTAGTGGCTCCCCTAGCTCCAAAACGTCTAGCGGGACCCATACAGGGTCCAGTTTTCGACACTAGGTGACCATATCCCGACAAAATGACCAGTTTTCGACACCGGATGTGCCGCCATCTTGAACATACGTGCCGCCATCTTGGATATGCCCCATAATGCACCGGGGCAAAATACTCGCTTCTCACTGGACGAGTGCTGTGTGACGGATTTGAAATACTCGCTTCTGATTGGACGAGAGCTCCGCATTGCATCTGCGCATGCGCAGAATGATATTCCTACCGCACACCCAACCCATCAGATGCCCCTTCACCTAGGCTTCACATGGATACCTCATACAACTCCATCGGCCCATTAGGGGTTCCCCTAGATCCCAACACGTCTATTTTCATACCCTTGGGCCACCGCGCATGCGCAGAATGCCGATAGTTCAACCCCATACCCAGCCCATTAGATGCCCCTTCACGAATGCTTCACTTTGATACCTCATACGACCCCATCGGCCCATTAGGGGCTCCCCTAGCTCCAACACGTCTATTTCCATACCCTTGGGCCATCGCGCAGGCGCAGAATGCCGATAGTTCAACCCCACACCCAGCCCATCAGATGCCCCTTCACGAATGCTTCACTTTGATACCTCACTCGACCCCATCGGACCATTAGTAGCTCCCCTAGCTCCAAAACGGCTATTTTCATACCCTTCGGCCACCGCGCATGCGCAGAATGCCGCTATGTCAACCCCACACCCAGCCCATCAGATGCCCCTTCACCTAAGCTTCACTTTGATACCTCACTCGACCCCATCGGACCATTTTATCTTAATCTAGGGACTACTTTTTCTCCGCGGAAGCTTTTTCCCCGAGACTGACTCACCGCCAAAACCGCGACCAGACCGCATCACCGCGGATGAATACATCCTGAATACATCCCCTCCAACAATTGGAACTCTCCTGTGCTGGAGGTAGCTTTTGGTCCTTCTGCCGGAACTATACTCCCCGTGACCTCTCCTCCCGCCACGTGACCGCCACAAATGACTTCTACATCCGGGTGAAAGTTAACTCCAAATAGCCTTACGCTACTACTGAGGTCTCTATATACATAAGCCCAGGCTTTATATACAGTGGTTTTGTGAGTTCCGAATCAGGGGGAGTTGCGGATCACTTTCCAAATTAATGCCTGATATTCCTTGAAATAAATAATCTGTATAAATCATTTTTCGGTTCATTTGAACGTCTGTTTCTGTGGACTCAAATGAATGTCAAACAACTGACCTGCATTGTTTCTTCATCGGTCAATTGGGCAACGTACTGTGCAATGACAAATTGACACCAGGTGGAAAAACATATGCGATTTTTCCAGTGTCGTATCTACGCGAAATAAGGTGGGTTTAAGCGGCAATTCCAGTATTTATTTGAGTGATAGAATCATATTAATGGTCAAACAAAATATCTAATGATTTGCGATGAAGGTTAATGACCAGCATTGTGAAATAATGCCGCTGTAGAGGTCAACAAAAATGATACGCGCCGTTTATAACTCGAAATCTGTGAATAATGAACGGTCTCAGAACTACGACAACAACAACACACCGCCTTTATGACCGATTGGTCACTCCGTCGCACTGTAGAGATTTTTACCTCCGTCGATCAGACGGAGGTCTAGGAACGCAACGTGAAATCTCCCGCCAAATAATTGTCATATGGGGAACCCACGACTCATAGTATTTCCAAAAGGGATCGTCATGGTTCCCGACGAAATCTTGCACTTTTTCTTTGGACACAATTGAAATAATGGGGTTCCCCATTGCAATGCATTGCAGTGGGCCTTGCTTCTGTAGTCGGGTTCCACCTCAATCTCGAATTGAAACTCACAGCGAGGCTGGACCCAAATCGCTGAACCTCAAACGACGTTGCCAAATCAGGTCAGATTTCCCATCAATTTTCTCTCCCCCCCCCCCCTTTGGCTAAACTACACCCGTTCTCTCCCTCTTTTCCCCATCAAACGAAAGCTTGTGAAAATCTAGGAGGCAGGAAATATTCCCTTTCCACCAGCAAACACGTTATTAGGCTCTATTTCCCGAAATAAAATTTACGGTGGGGAAGGTCACCAAGGTCGCGCAAACCAAGACATGTTGTTGTTTTCCATTTCCGGGTTTGTATTTTGAGTCATTTCTTGTTTCCAAGAGTCTTTCATTACTCCAGATCTATGCGAACATGTTCTATGACATATCATGTTCTAACGCAGGTCAGTCTCGTTCCATCGAACTATAGCCTAAGCCAATTAGTCGTTAAATCAATAACCGAACAAAGGGGGCGTGGTCCATATACTTGTAATGTTGTGTAAAACTGTAAAATGCATGTTTTATTTTTTATTTTGCTGCATGTTTGGGCGCGGAAAAAGTGTCCGTAATCTTCCACTGATATATAACGTAGATGGCAAACCTGTCTCATAGTCTGTGAAACCCAAATTGTATGAAAATTCAACGCAAATGTGATATTTTTCTTTGTTTTTATTCAAAATTCATGTTTACTTTTGGGTCAAATTTATATTTCCATGCTTGATTGAGACTGGAAATGCATTGAAACTTCCACCAGCATGTCCCGTAGCCCATAAGACTTTTACGTGGTCTGCCAAATCAAAATTGTGCGATTTATCAACGCGCAGCACATGTACCAAATTCATGTATTTATTATGTAAAATGCGGGTTTGCTTTTTTCTGCAAATTCATATTTCCCTGCCTGTTTCAGATTAAAAAACCATTAGCAAAGTTTTGATAACATGTGGCGTAGATGATAAACCTGTCACGTAGTCCTTGAAATCCAAATTGTGCAAAAATTCAACGCAAACATGTACAATATTGTAGCATTTTTGTGTAATCGTCATGTTGATTTTTGGGTCAAATTCATATTTCCTTCCTTGCTTGGGACTGGGAATGCATTGGAAAACTTCCGCCAACATGTCCCGTAGTCCATAAGACTTTCACGTAGTCTGCCAAATCAAAATTGTGCGATTTATCAACGCGCAGCACACGTACCAAATTTATGTCTTTGTTATGTAAAATGCACGTGATGTGCCTCACGTGCGGCGGATCACGGTTTACAACTGAGAGCTGTAAAATCCTTACACCATTAATGCGCGAGGTTTTATGACTTCACGGAATAAGCCGAGTAGTCGCGATTGCTCTCTTGCCGGAGGCGTGTCACGACACACCAATCAGAACTATATATATAGAGTGACACTTGTAGAATAAGCTGATGTATTTTGTTTGGTGGTGAACCATTTATTTCTCGTTTCACTCAAAGTGCGTTTCACACCTTGGTGTACCTTTGTGTCACGTGGATCTCATCTTTCATCAATCTAATATATAATTTCGTTGTTTTATAGCTCCTAAATCAGGTGTTTTGGAATGTCCCATGCAGAGACCAGACATCGCCGTATTCTAGCTAAAATCAGGGTATTGGCTCACAAATAGAAACCTTGACGTTGTGAAGCTGCGTGGATATGTGAGATAAGTTTTTACCAAAAATTTAGGTGAAAAGGCATGACACGGTACCTTCCCATATAAACTCCCGGTATCACTAGTTTTTTCATCAATCTAATATATATTTTTGTTGTTTTATAGCTCCTAAATCAGAGGTTTTGGAATTTCCCATGCAGAGACCAGACATCGCCGTCTTCTCGCTAAAATCAGGGGTATCGATCTCTAGTTCGCCTTTGGCTCACAAATAGAAACCTTGACGTGAAGCTGCGTGGATATGTGAGATAAGTTTTACCTAAATTTTAAGTGAAATGGCATGACATGGTACCTTCCCATATAAACTCCCGGTATCACTAATTTTTTCATCAATCTAATATATATTTTTGTTGTTTTATAGCTCCTAAATCAGGTGTTTTGGAATGTCCCATGCAGAGACCAGACATCGCCGTCTTCTAGCTAAAATCAGGGGTATCGATCTCTAGTTCGCCTGTGGCTCACAAATAGAAACCTTGACGTCGTGAAGCTGCGTGGATATGAGAGATAAGTTTTTACCAAAATTTTAAGTGAAATGGCATGACATGGTACCTTCCCATATAAACTCCCGGTATCACTAATTTTTTCATCAATCTAATATATATTTTTGTTGTTTTATAGCTCCTAAATCAGGTGTTTTGGAATTTCCCATGCAGAGACCAGACATCGCCGTCTTCTCGCTAAAATCAGGGGTATCGAGCTCTAGTTCGCCTTTGGCTCACAAATAGAAACCTTGACGTCGTGAAGCTGCGTGGATATGTGAGATAAGTTTTACCAAAATTTTAAGTGAAATGGCATGACATGGTACCTTCCCATATAAACTCCCGGTATCACTAGTTTTTTCCTCGATCTAATATATATTTTTGTTGTTTTATAGCTCCTAAATCAGGTGTTTTGGAATGTCCCATGCAGAGACCAGACATCGCCGTCTTCTAGCTAAAATCAGGGGTATCGATCTCTAGTTCGCCTTTGGCTCACAAATAGAAACCTTGACGTCGTGAAGCTGCGTGGATATGTGAGATAAGTTTTCACCAAAATTTTAAGTGAAATGGCATGACATGGTACCTTCCCATATAAACTCAGTATCACTAATTTTTCATCAATCTAATATATATATTTTGTTGTTTGTAGCTCTAAATCAGGTGTTTGTTTCATGCAGAGACCAGACATCGCCGTCTTCTCGCTAACATCAGGGGTATCGATCTCTAGTTCGCCTTTGGCTCACAAATAGAAACCTTGACGTCGTGAAGCTGCGTGGATATGTGAGATAAGTTTTACCAAAATTTTAAGTGAAATGGCATGACATGGTACCGTCCCATATAAACTCCCCATATATCAATCTAATATATATTTTTGTTGTTTTATAGCTCCTAAATCAGGTGTTTTGGAATGTCCCATGCAGAGACCAGACATCGCCGTCTTTGTGAAATTTGGGTTGTATTTTCTCGTATATTATTGCAAGAAAACACGCCATTTGTATCTTTATACCAGAAGTATAAATACAATTCCTTTACATTTGATTTGGTTTTTTATTTCACCAGAGCATAATAGTGCATAATTTACAACTATACATGATAGGCGGGATGAAAACCCCAAGGGGCTTTTGTGACAATGAGAGGATAGAAAACGAAAATTATTTATTCTTCTCCTTGTTCTATAGGTTTCCATGTCAACGCTGTTACCAGAACGTAAATCTGGATGTAATTATGGGCCCAAATGGTTTAGTGTCAATATTAATAAATTAATATCCTATCAATGTTCCCCAATCGTATATGTCGCTACTTACGATCTTAATGATTTCAATTGAATTTGGTGTTCAGAGCGCCCAGGTCATGACAATTAATAGTCTTATGACATCACGGCCGCATATTAACTACTTTACTTGCAGACGTGAAGGGGGCATAGGGTTAGGTATTCGATTTAACCCAAGGTTTATGCCAAGGACCAGTCCATATTTCTACCTCGCTGTATGGTGCCAATCTGGCGGGAGAGCGGCGACATCAGGAGATATGTACACTCGCAGCGTGGCGCCTGGTTCGGCTGAGCCAACGAAAAAGTCCCTACCATTATGTTCCCTTCAGAGCACTGTGAAGCTCGGGATTGGTCAACACTCGCGTTAGTGCAACCCGTTAGACCCCTTTAGTTTTAGATGAATGAAACTTACCAAATCATGTAAAAAAAGCCAACATGACCGCTTCGAAGACGTCATTTTCATAAAAGGCATTTTTTGGTCGATTTTTATTTCATTTTTGTAAGTAAAAAAGCAGTAATTTTTAAGAAACATGACGAAAATCACCAATGACGTAACTGACGACGCAGTATCTGCAAATGTGATGCAAAACTTGACAGAAATAATCTCAGAAAATTTGCAATACCGGTAACTTAAAACTGCATGCCTCAATGAAAAATTGAAGGGGTTGAGCTTTTTGGAACGAAAGTGGCAGAAGAAAAATAGTTTGCGCTATTTTAAAATTGCGCAGAGATCCGTTGCGAGATTTTAAAATATTTGCACAATCATGAAATTTTTAAAACTCGCAGCGCAATTTTAAAATCGCGCATATATTAAAAACGCGCGTAACAGATCAACAACTTATGTAACGTCATTTACAGACATGGAAAGAACTAAACACTTAAACAACTACAGTGGTGTACCAAACTCGCCTGATTGCAACGCATATCTAAATAATTCTCATCCGATACTGATCGACTGAACCATCACAACGGCTGCATGATCCTGCATGTGTTGTACGGCCGTAAATCACAATGATCTAGTTTTTAGATGCAACCACATGAAAAGACGAAAGTAATCGATCAATATCTATTTTGGCGACCAGAGGCCAAATTAGTTCGAAAAATATTCTGCTGATCATCTACCTAAAATGACCTTGGAATTTGGAATAGATTATATTCCATCAGCTTCAGTCTGTTATATATTTTGTTGAGGTACATTTGCGCCCTAAATTTCGCGCCAGAATTGTGCGCGCACATGCCAATGACGAGGTTGTTGCAAAAATGGAATCTACATGTATCTGGAATGCTGGACTAATAGACAAACAGATTTACAGCCTGACAAGTAGCATATAACAGGCAAATTCCCCCTCTTTTATGCAAATTTGTGGAGCATGTGTGGAGCTCTCGTCCAATCAGAAGCGAGTATTTCAAATCCGGCACAGAGCTCTCTTCTAATCAGAAGCGAGTATTTCAGATTAACCAAAAAGCTACCTCCAGCACAGGAGAGTTCCAATTTTCTCAGGTCAAAAATAGTTCCATGTATTCATCCGCGGTGATGCGGTCTGGCAGTGGTTTTGGCGGTGATTCGGTCTCGGGAAAAAGCTTCCGCGGAGAAAAAGTAGTCCCTAGATAAAATGGTCCGATTGGGTCGAGTGAGGTATCAAAGTGAAGCTTAGGTGAAGGGGCATCTAATGGGCTGGGTGTGGGATTGACATATCGGCATTCTACGCATGCGCGGTGGCCCAAGGGTATGGAAATAGCCGTTTTGGAGTTAGGGGAGCCCCTAATGGTCGAATGGGGTCGAGTGAGGTATCAAAGTGAAGCATTCGTGAAGGGGCATCTGATGGGCTGGGTGTGGGGTTGAAATATCGGCATTCTGCGCATGCGCGGTGGCCCAAGGGTATGAAAATAGACGTTTTAGAGCTAGGGGAGCCACTAATGGTCCAGTGGGGTCATATGTGGTATCAATGTGAAGCATTCGTGAAGGGGCATCTAATGGACTGGGTGTGGGGTCGAAATATCGGCATTCTGCGCATGCGCGGTAGCCCAAGGGTATGAAAATAGCCGTTTAGGAACTAGGGGAGCCCCTAATGGTCCAATGGGGTCGAGTGAGGTATCAAAGTGAAGCATTCGTGAAGGGGCATCTGATGGATTGGGTGTGCGGTAGGAATATCATTCTGCGCATGCGCAGACGCAATGCGGAGCTCTCAGCCAATCAGAAGCGAGTATTTTGACCCGGTGTATTATGGGCCATATCCAAGATGGCGTCACGCATGTTCAAGATGGCGGCACATCCGGTGTCGAAAACTGGCCATTTCGTCGGGATGTGGTCACCTAGTGTCGAAAACTGGACCTTGTATGGGTCCTGCTAGACGTTTTGGAGCCCCTAATGGGCCGATGGAGTTGTATGAGGTATCAAAGTGAAGTATATTTCAAGCATGGGTGGGTGCATGTAAAATTTTTCCTGAAAAAATATGGAACACGGACTTTATCCTAAATTACGTGAAAATGCCTATATGGGGTATGGGGGGGTATAGGACCATCCTGGGAAACCTACTTCTCGACATTTGCGGTATAGGTTGTGGGGTCTCGTTTTCTTAGTCTCGTCAAGACAAACATGATAGGAAGTGTCCCGCAGCGAATCGGTGAAATTTTTGAAAAAAGTCACCGAGACCCATATAGTCCCATACTGGGAGTATAGGATCAATGCTTGTCCCCCTGCGAAACCTACTTCTATACATTTGCGGTAGGGTTGTGGGGTCTCGTTTTCTTAGTCTCGTCAAGACAAACATGATAGGAAGTGTCCCGCAGCGAATCGGTGAAATTTTTGAAAAAAGTCACCGAGACCCATATAGTCCCATACTGGGAGTATAGGATCAATGTTTGTCCCCCTGGGAAACGTACTTCTATACATTTGCGGTAGGGTTGTTTGGATTTATTTTTCACGTCTCCTCATTTAGAACATGATAGGAAGTGTCCCGGCACGAATCGGTGAAATTTTTGAAAAAGTACGATATAGCCCCATATAGTCCCATACTGGGGTATAGGATCAATATTTGTCCCCCTGGGAAACGTACTTCTATACATTTGCGGTAGGGTTGTTTGGATTTGTTTTTCACGTCTCGTCATTTGGAACACGATAGGAAGTGTCCCGGAGCGAATCGGTGAAATTTTTGAAAAAAGTCACCGAGGCCTGGGTAGGCCCATAGGCCTATACTGCATGGCTATGGGTGTATAGGGTCATACGGGGTGGACATGTTGGAGTCTAGGTGAGTCCCTAATGGTCCAATGGGGTCGAGTGAGGTCTTATTTTGAAGCTCTCGTGGAGGAGCACTTGACTACACTAATGGTTCGTCCGTATTCAATAGTCTGCGCATGCGCAGCCTGGCCCGTAGTATAGAAACCAGGCATTTTGGGGGGTATGTGGGTGTGTGTTTGGGTTAGAGATGGGCTATTCACGGTTCGAATGGGTCGTGTGAGGTATCCATATGAAGCTTGTGTGGGGTAGAGTCAGAATGGCGTGTTTCTAAACGCATGTCGCGTCAATATGCGCATGCGCAGTCTGGCCGTAGTAGAGAAACCAGGCATTTTGGGGGGTATGTGGGTGTGTGTTTGGGGTAGAGATGGACCCTATGGGTCCGAATGGGTCGTGGAAGGTGTCAAAGTGAAGCTTGTGTGGGTTAGAGTCAGAATGGTGTGTTTTTAAGTGCAAGTCGCGTCAATCTGCGCATGCGCAGTTGGTTGTAGTAAGTAAAGTGGTCATTTTGGGGCAGTACATGAAGGTATTTGGGGTCGAGATGGGCTATTCACGGATCGAATGAGTCCTGGAAGGTGTCATTTTGTAGTTCTCGGGGTGTAGACCCTGATTTGAGGGATGTTCCCGTCATCTGTGACGTCATCGATGACGTCATCAGTAGGAGTAATAGCCAAAGTGTGCATTTTGGGGCAGTACAGGAAGGTATTTGGTGTAGAGATGGACCATCCCTTATCCGATTGTGTCGTGGGAGGTGTCATCTTGTAGTTTTCGGCGTGCAGACCCCGATTTGAGGACTGTCCACAGCATCTGTGACGTCATTGGTGACGTCATCAGTAGGAGTAGTAGCGAAAGTGAGCCTTTTGGGGTAGTGAAGGATGTTATTTGGTGTAGGGATGGACCATCTGCGGTGCGAATGCGTCATGGGAGGTGTCATCTTGTAGCAACGCCCACCAACACCATTCTTAATGCTTCAACGCCCTGGTGAAATAGCTTAGAAGCTCTGATATTCCATGGAAGTGTCACTAATTCTTCGAAATACAGTGATGCCCGTCAACGCCCGTCGTTACACCTTAACACTCTAACATAACGCCATGATATAGTCCGGAGAGAGAACAACAACAGCAACACGGATGACACATGAGAGAACAACAACAACAATTTTTTTTTTTTCATATAGTTTATCCTCCCCAATGTTACATCATACCCACGCTGGGGGAGCCGCGTTGGGTATATTTACAATTCAAGAAGATTCTTGTCCAATCAGAGGCCACCATTTGCATCTGTCATATTCGTTCCTGCCCGTTAGATGTATTCTTGTCCAATCAGAAGTCTCCATTTCAGAAAGTTCCATCTTCGGCCATGTTCGCTCTGAACCGTTTATTCTAATCATCGTCGGGCAGGCCAGGATACCGTTGAGGCCACATATCCTCAGATCGTTGTTTGTGCATTCTGAGTATCCATCATTGCATGGGTGAATACTTTCATCCGATTGGGATGGTGGTCAGTTTAACCACGAAGAACGTAACATTGGTCACCCTCTCCACTTGCCATTTTGTGTTTTGTCGTTGTTGTCGTACCCATTCCAAACTATCCACGCTGTCCAGTTCCTTCAGCATCGTCTCCAGTGACGCACGATGGATAATGGTGAAAGCCTGGTCAAACACCCGGGTATTATTGCTGGGATAAAAGTAACGGAGCTGGTCTGTCTCTTTATGGCGAAGAATGTATCCAAAAGTGAGATTTAACTTGAAGGCTGTATCTTGGTCGTTGAAGATGGCTTCCACGTAGCTACGTAGACGGATGTTTTCTTCCAACCGGAAATTATATAAGTCCAATATCGGGCGATGACAGTGGAACCAGTGTCGGATCATGGACCAATGGCGTCGATACATCTCACGCACTGGATGATCTTCGGGTAAGAGATCGCTGGGAATATCCACCGCATCTTCAAGAAAAGGTTCGATGTTGTCAGGCGTATGACTCGAAACCGTAACGGTGGAGTCCGGCTGGAAATCCAGGCTCTTCTGAACTGTGGGTATAGGCGGGCTCTCCGTCATTGCATCACCAGTGGCTTTCGTCTCCCCGGGCTTATCTTCACTGGGTCTGACCTTTCGCGGCTCCTCTTCAGTAGGAAGTTGTCGCCCAAACCATAGAGACGGGACATGAATCAAACGCTGATGCCGTCTTAACTGACTGCGTCGTTTGAAGAGTTGACCACAATCCTTACATTGTTCCGTCGCGCCCTCGTGGAATGAGCGTTCGTGGCGCAGTAAAGCATCTTCTCGATTAAATGACCGTGCGCAGGTTATGAAAGTATGTCGTGCACCGTTGTGGGCGGAGGCCTCGTGGCGTCGTAAATTGTTTAGACG
>JAVTVY010037029.1:0-16119 GCA_036873755.1 Hanleya hanleyi
GGCAGCAATGCGGATTTGATATTTTTGTAACATCAAAAATGTCTTTCCAGGATCATGGGAAATTGTTGACTGCCTCTCTGTTGCAGGAAGCCTATCTTTATATAGTATGATTTTTTTTTTAATTTGGTGCTAATGCTGAACTATGAAATAGGTCATTGGATTACGCTTGTAATTTCCTTTTTCTTCACCATGAAAAGTCAAGTTTCACCTAAGTGAAAGGACTAAGTGATCATTTATTTCACTTTTATTTTTCAGGTGGTTTAAACTGGAAATCGATTGAATATTCTGAGATTTTGTTTGGTGGGAGAAAAACCTCAAATTTGATCCTGGTACAATGTAAGTACATACATGTTATTGTACAATGTATAAAGTATGCTGTTGTGGCAGTTGACAATCAGCTATTCCCCCCTGACAGCATAATAGCAATGAACAGACTTGGAACATGTGAGCAGCTCCTGGCAGCAATATGTGTATAGTGAAATCCCATTTGTCAACATGGGAAAGTATTTTTAACTACATGTATTGGTAATTGACATATTCCCACATATTAATAAAGCATGGGACCAATGAGATTTTACAACCCACAGACATGACAGATTGCTTCAAGAAAAGGCTGACTAAATTATCACCTTATGCTGGAGCTGCTCTTATTCCAGTTTACAAGATACCATTGTTGTTGAATAGGAGACACTGGGTCATACACCTGGTAATGAATTACATGTAGAAGTCATTTCTCATTTCTCAAAGGGGCCCTTGGCGGCCGAGTTGTCCAAGGCGCTTCGCTGGGGACCGTTAGCCTAGCACCGCTGAACTGGCATGGGTTCAAGTTCAGCTGGTACATCCATGTTTGTCAGTTACGGGGAGGGGCGGTGGTTCTCTTCGGGTACTCCGGCTTCCTCCACCAACCAAATTGACCGTCACCATATGAGTGAAACAAATTTGAGTGTGACATTAAGCCAAATTCCCCCCCCCCCCCGCCACAAACATTTCTCAATCTGACACATATTTATTTTCTCTAATTAATTGGGTCAAAGTATGTTCACTAATTATGATTTTCGGTTTCTACCATATTCTAGAGCAATTATCAGATTATGCTCATGATAATAAATTTACATGGTCACCATATGGTTCACCAATCAGCATGATCAGGGGACTTTCAAATGTGATCAACATAGAACCATTTTGACCCACTCTCTGACATACAAGGTTGGTTCACCCATCATTAGTTTCTCATCACCATGTCTCATTAAATTCACATGTCAGTGTGGTTCCAAACCATACCCGTATTGAAAAATTTGAGTAGTGACATTGCCCCAAATATCATTGAAGGGTGACCGGTTCATTATTCCAATTACATTCTAACAGTAAACCTTCAATTTTGTTTCTATTTTCAGAGCAAGCGAAATCGTTGTTCTTTGTGAGAAGACATTGACATATATTCTGACCTGCTGATGTTGGTTGCGAATTTCTTAAACTTGGATGTTGACCGATACTGATATTGTGAATTATAGAACATGAGTGCCCTGCATCATTCCATGGATGTGTGAAATGAGGACATGAAATGGTCACCCACCAGCTTCAAACGTGATGAGAATTACTATCAAAAACGTCAACTGTGGGCCAGTGACTCATCGCTGTATAGCTGAAAGATTTCTGAACGCAACATTAAACATTAATTCTATCTTTCTATTTGCGCTCTCCGGATATGGACATCTAATTCAAAACAACCAGAGGGGATGAAATTTACAACACATAATGGCTGACAAAATTATTACAAATATGGAGTTTAGGTCATGGAAGCAATCCAAATAACCCAACAGATCTTCACCGTTGCAGACCCACTCTCTGTCATGGTATGGCTTTCTCAGGTTAACAAGGAATATGGATTGTGATTTTATCATTTACTAGTGTGTTCCATTGTCAGATACACCCTCAGATTGATTTACTTAGAAAAACTTGGTGTCAAGCTTGTTTGTGGATGACTCTCAACATTGTCCATTACCGAACAGAGTAGACCCATGATATCAGCTTCATACACAATGTTGTAATGTGTGCTTTTGAAGTAGTTGAATATCAAACATGCTTATACTACGATATCATACTGGATGCATTTTCCATTGCACTGGTCTACAGATGAACACTTTCTGTGTCAATCATAGTTAATGAAGACTGAATGTGGAAATCAGTCAGAAGGTGTTACACTGACATCAGAAGCTACAGCCAGCTAATATGGAATAGGGCAATTCCATGGTAACTTCTGTTACACTTTAGCCAGAACCTTTATGCTAACACCAGATTTTTAAAACTATGAATTGCATCCAGATCCTTCCAATTTTTCAAGATACTAATGTTAATTGGTAAGTTTGTTTTCTACACAAACACAACAGTATGTTATCAATAATATTGACTTAATCTTCTTGCAAAGTTCAGTAACTAATGTTACAGTAAACGGACATACCCTTGGAGGGTACTTTGTTTCTCTGAAAAACCTCTGAATACTATTCAGTTAATCTGGGAACTGAAAGTCTTTTCTTATAATAAAATGTCTGGATTGTGTATTGTCCCACTCATGAACAACTGATGCAACACCATTTTATTTCCACCTAGCTAAACATATAACTCATGTTACAGTAACTCCTGTTATGGTTTGTCTGAATGAAAGAAGAAACAATTCAATCTCCTGAAACATGTTTCTCTTGTGTCAAAAAAATGTCTCAAACAACATGAACAATGTAATAAAAGAACTGAATAAAATCTCAAATTCATCAACATGATTACTGGTCAATTCCATCAGAAATTCAAAACATAAATAGTATTGTCTGACTGTAAACATCATGAAGGCTACATGTATAATCTTATTAAAACTTCTAGGAACTGATAGTGGCCATGGCTATTTGTATACATCAGGTTGATTCAAGTTTCAAGTTCATCTGCTCTTTGTAGTAGAATAACTCATCCTGCAGAAATGGCCATTGTCAATGATTCCCAGCAGCAGTGTACATCAAGAAACACTTCATCTGTATCCATGCCAAGAGTGGTCACCACACTGAGGAAACGGGCTCAGCCATACCAGTCACCAGTCTCCCAATATCAGGATTAGCAGTGATTTGGTGCTCTACAGCAGCAGTATCCCTTGACAGGATGAACGAGACCAGTGCCCCATCTGTAATCTTAAGATGATGTACACTAGCTACTTGTTTTTACACATTTCGATGATATTATTAGTCATGGTCCTCCATCCCACCAGTCAATACTTTCTTTTCCGGACCATATCTTGCTCACTATTTGATGAACATCTTCAATACTCACATGGAAGATGCTTAGTACCATACAGATGTGTACTGTCAGATTTTCGTTACATGTTTCAATGGATTTTCACGGAGTTATGTCCCTTCATCCTGTCAGTAATTTTTTGTCCAGACCATGTCACTCACTACACCTTGTAGATGTGCACTGTCGGGTTTTTACAGGTTTCAATGAATTTCCACAGAGTTGTGTCCCTTTATGACATCAGTCAATAAGTTTTTGTTTGAACCAGATCTTGGTTGATATTTGACGGACAGCTTCGAAGCTTAAATGGAAGATGCCTGTAGTACTGTACAGATATGAATGTCAGGTTATACACATTTCAATAATTATTCATGAGTTGTGAGTAATTGCAAGCAAATCGAATCAACTAGGTTGCTAATGTTACAGGACCCCATTTTGGTAACTCATGTTACGAAGTTCAGTAGCTTCATGAAACAAAATTGATGCTTGGATGAAATATTAATTCCACTGCTATAATTTCTTTCAGTGTGTCTCAAAGGCAGAAAAAATGAACTGTGCAGACAAGAACTTCAATAATAATTTTCCATGAAAACTAAATACCGGTACTGTCCCTTTTCAGTAACTCAAGTTACAATAACTCAACACCAAAGATATGCTTCTTTAACCACCAGTTTTAGAATGACACTTCTCCAATAAAAAGTTTAAAACCATTTTGGTTCAGCTGGCTATAACCAGATGAACTCTAATCAGCAGTGAAATATCAGTAATTTGTACATTTTAAGGGTTGAAAATTTTGGTAGTCATTAAAACTGCCAAATTTTCAAAATCAAGCAGTAAATGAGTTTATCAGCACTAAACTGTGAACCTTGAAGGACCTACCCAGAATAATAAATGCATCATTTTGCCCACAGCTGAAATTTATTTTCGAAAGTTTTGTCTGTGATATCGTGGAATTGCACAATATCTCAATAACAAAAAATCATAGCAAGTTGAAATTTCATGCATTTTGTTTTGATGCAGTAGTATGCAAAACTAATCTACATTAGCTCAGTAAATTGGATTACTGGGTTACTGTGATGATATAATATCACGTCTGCCGTCAACAAGGAACTTCAGTGAGGAAAATGTTATAAAAGTGGCACTGGAACAGCTCATTTGCCATTAACTTTATCCATTTTTGTATGGCCTATGATACAAACAGTTCTTACCTTGATACTGTTTGGCAAAATTCCATTTGCAATATAAAAAAACATGTCATTCTGACTCTACCCCACAAACGCTTCACGTTGACACCTCCCACGACCCATTCGGACCAATAGTGGCCCATATCGGCCTCAAAATGTCTATTTCCATACCCTTTTCCCACAATTCCCTGCCTGCGCATGCGCAGAATTACGATATTTCTAACACACATCCACCCCGGCGGATGCTCCCTCGCGTATGCTTCACAATGATGCCTCATACGACTCCATCGGTCCATTAGTGGCCCACCCAGACCCCAAAACGTCTAGTTCCATACCCTTTTCCCACAATTCCCTGTCTGCGCATGCGCAGAATGTCGAAAACGAACCACCCACTAGTCCAGGCGGATGCCCCCTCACGTATGCTTCACATTGATACCTTACTCGACCCAATCGGCCCACTAGGGACTCCCCTAGACCCCAAAAACGTAAAAACTTATATACCACAACTGGCAATATAGGTTACCCATTGGGCACAGGCAACATGGGGTAGGGGGTGGGAGAGACGATTGAATTATAATTATTTTCCACCAAAACAGTTTCTTTGCTTCCCAAAATATCAAACAATAATAAAACTGTCCAACCCAAAAACAATTCGCATTTCGTTAACATACATGGTTCGGAATACCGACCCATTCACCTGCTAACTACCTATCAGTATACAAATGTCGCAAAACGTGAAACAGCTCAAATGTGCTGTGGTATATGGTTTTGCAACTCCAATATATCAAAAAGTAGCGCGGGACCCCCTAATTTTTATATTATTTTTCAATCCAATACCGCTCTGAGAAACCACAAATTCAGTATGGATAAAATGACATGGGTTTCAAGCATTCGAAGACTGCATTAATATGTAAATTATGTAATTTTACCATTATTTTCCCATTCATTCACTAGTGAAGATAGAGGAGAGATGGAAACTTCTCCTGACCTAAATATACAAAAAAGTAGTGCGGGACCCCCCATTTTTTATTTCATTTTTGAAATCTATACTAAATTTGGAACATATCAGTGAAGTTTGAACAAAATGACATGGATTTGATCCTACACCAAGGACCCACCTTAAAGTGATCGTAAACCATCAAGTAAAGTTTCCACCAAATGAAAGACCATTGCGAAGTGTCGCAAAATATTTATTGTAATTTTTTTTACGATTTTATTACACAGGGTAAACTGCATATAAAGATTGCTATTCTATGGTTGTCTGTTGCAATCATATCTAGGTTCAGTGACATCACACTGCCTTAATACATATATTTCAAACTGTGTAGGCACTTTCCAATGCTTGATTCTAGCTTAAGGTGTGTATACCTTGAGTTTCAACATAGACTCACTGTTCCAATGTGCATGTTTCACCAAAATCTGGGAAATTAAATGCAAGATTCAAATTAACTTGACACTTATGAGTTACCATCTCCCAGATTTCGGTGAAACATGCACATTGGAACAGTGAGTCTGTGTTGAAACTCAAAGTATACACACCTTAAACTAGAATCAAGCATTAATGGCCTGGAATACTGGGATGTTGCACAGCGATCACATGGACGTCACTAACCTTCAATTGCCCAAATTTGAACTTGAGCCGATGAAAATAATCTACGGCCGGATGACTCGGGCATGTCTGCAAAGAAGTATTTGAAGATCGTCTTCTTTTTTAAATTCTCCATCAACTGCAAAAAAAAATTAAATGAGCGTATATATGCCTCCGCCTGCAGAATCAGCGAATGGAAGCCTAACTGAATTATGACAGAGTTTCAGGTTTTGGTTCAGTTCAATAGAGAAAATAAGGAGAAAGCATCATAATTTGTTCTCGGAAATTTGATGGGCGAAAATCGGTGAAGACAAACACATGGCATTTAAACATAACAATGTTTCAGTAGCATCCAGTGGAAACTGTGGGACTATAGTTGATTACTCAAGAACATATTCTCAAGATCAATTTTGAAAATAAGGAAAGATTTTGTAGTACTTGTGTCACAAAGTCTGTCTCGAACAACACTTCTGTTGCGCAACATCCATTCACAGTCGGGAATCCTTCTAGCTAGTATGCTAAAAACACACTGCAGAGGTGTCTCATTCTATTAACATCATTACATCACCATCCACTAACCTGTGATGGGGGATTCAGGAATATTTGTCTATTTCAAGCAAACCAAAAGCATCTGACCCGTTAGTCTGGTTGGGAAATTTCAGTAGAGATCATCCGAGCATGGTCGGGCAAACTACCGTACATATTCATATTTCTCGCAAATGATACATCTTGATCAATTTCCCACCCCATTTTTTTTTTCTAGCGAGATGGTGGATTGATTTTTAAAGACTTTTATGTTTCTGTATTTTAAAGACATTAAGGACCTTGTTTATTTTTTTTGAAAGGGGAGGATTTGGTTTAATGTCATACTCAAGGTTGTTCAACCCATATGGTGACCGTCAGTTTTGATAGTGGAGGAAGCCAGAGTACCCGGAGAGAACCACCGCTCGTCAGCAAGTAACTGACAAACTTTCACACATGCACCAGTTGAGCTCGAACCCGTGCCGATTCAGTGGTGTGAGGCTAGCGATCACCAGCGAAACGCCTTACACCACTCGACCGAGACTTTTTATACCCATTATTGTGCGAGGACAAATTATGCTATACTCACCCTACTAATGGGATCTGAAAGGATAGCTGCCTCATCAGGTTTGGATGGTACTGAACCTGTCAATCAAATAATTGGATCGCAATGATATTTCCCTCCTTGAAGTTGAAGTAAAATATAATAGGGCAGTCCGCGAGATGGACCTCTCTAACCACAAAAGGTGCAAAACGCGGTCATTGCCCTGTGACGTTTCGCTGAAGTTGGGCAACGAACCATTTCGTAACCTTGGCAATGCGGCACTTCTGTTTGCAAATGCCTATTCAACTCCGAGACAGTAACATCTTCAAAACTGATTGGATTTTCTGTATTTTAAAAGCCACAAAGATACTTATCTTCCAATTTTTGTTGTATAGCCAATGTTAAACCATTGAGCGATGCCGAACCTGGGACGGATTCCACATGGGTAATGATGTCATTTTGCACCTTTCAGGTCCAAAGAGTTCCATCTCGAGACTGCTAGTCCAATTAGTTTTTCTTTCAAATCTTAAACTTACTATTATGAGTATTTCCTATATGAACACAGAAGAATGAATCTGATTGTACATTATTGCCTATGACTTCAGCTGATCAGCTAATGGTTCGTATATTTCACTTTGCCCTATCTTTTCACCTAGGAGTATATTTTGAACTGGTGATAGCTGACATATTCTCATATAATATACTCGCCAAATTGTACATTATTCTTATCATAATGACACTTCCTTCGATTAGTGGGAAAATATAGTACATATGTATAAAAGTAGGTCAGTTATCTCTGGTTCAAAATAATCTCCCAGGTTAAAAGATGGGGCAAAGTGAAAATATATGAACCAGAAGCTGATCAGCAGCAGTCCTGGGTCACAGCACAGTGAGGCTCTTCTTTGTTATCACAATAATGTGTCCAGGATTTGACAGTTTTGTAAAGGTGTCATTTTCATTGAGAGGGAGTCAATAGGCAGGCATCATATGGACAAGAAATTTTACCTGAAGTTGCAGCAGCCCCTCTGAATATAAGATTACTCTCTCCAGAAGAACCTATTAATGATAAGATATAAGATTATCCCACTGGATTTCCATTGTTCTTCAGCTCGCTTAAGTGGGAAAGAAACCAGATAGGTGAGAAAGCGAATTTAAAGTCAACTGTATGTGTGATATATAATATTACATTGGTCAATCAAATACCAAAACATTTAAGCAATCTTACCCTATCAGTAGTTTAAGCCTGAAAATATTCAACCACTGAACATTTTCATGACCTCCCCCCTCAAATCTGGCCAAGTTATGAACTACAAATAGCATTAACTCTAAGAGTGAGTGAGTGGATGAATAGAATTAGAAAATTATACGATACTTACTTGTAAGTTGAGATTTGATTGGAATTCTACCGAGTTTTGAAGTTCAAGAAGGGATCACATGAGATTGCACGAGATCTCACCAGTAGGCATATTTTGAAGCTTAAGAGTGACAACATTGTCACAAATCCAAGGGAGGGAACTCCCAAGAGTACAGCTGCAGAACAGCAAAACGGGAAGGGGTGTGATCCCAAAGCTCGTGAACTTCAAAGCTCGGTAGAATTCCAATCAAACTTCAACTAACAAGTAAGTATCGTTTAATTTTCTAATTCTACCTCGCTTTGGTTCACATCAAGATCACATGAGATATTCAAAGAGACAATATTGTTACGAAAATAAAAGAAAGCAACAGAAGGATGTACCACATCAGAGAAACCATCTTTATTGTAAATATAACAAGACTACCATAAGCAGTAAGCATCAATGACAAGCACTGTCCCATGTGTACCACAATAATATGAATTCAGCATGCACAAAATGTTCTCAAACTGAAAGTTAGCTTTTTTTGTTAATGTTATATACACCGTCAGCGGGTTTTTTTCGTCTCGTCCGACCCATCCACGTATTTTGTTTTTCAATATCCAATTTGTTACAATTTATAAACATAAGAGAGTATACATATAATTTTAATAGCTGTACTGTCTGGTCGCGTGTGTCAGTCCTTTTTATTTTGATTGTTATCTAATTATTGTTGCATTTTTGTTACATGTCTGAATGATGATTATGAATATTTATATATAAGCGGATAATAAATTCAACGATTTATAAAAAAGAAAAATATGAATTCCAGAGATACATGTAACTACTTCTTATCTTTATAACCTCTTAACAGACTCTGGCCAAATAGCCATGGCTCATAAGTGGGTTTATTATAATACTTGGCAAAGGCAGATTCTCGACGCCAAAGTGCAGTTCTCAAAATAGCAGCGACAGCAATAGAATTCTTCAATGCAGTACTGGACACTGCAGAACGTACATGCTATGAGGTGTAGAGATGGACATATCAATGCCGGCTAACCTTAGAACAGTTTTAAGCCACCTAGATATATTATCTCCAGTAACAGGCTTTATGTGGCTTAACAAAAGACAAAAGAAATGTATTTTCGTTACCTCGGACAGTCTTTGTCCTATTCATGTATGTTTCTACACATAAATGCCTATTTGCCGGGAAAGCAGATAACTCGAGCTCTGCTTGATGTCGAGTTTGAGCAGACCGTTTTAACCGATCTCCAAAACGAAATTTACACAACGACTTAGTCAAAGACATATTCCTAATGTCCAATAACTGAGTGAGTGAATATGATTTAACGTCGCTTTCAACTATATTTCAGTCATATCACAACGTTGGGTCCTATTCTTTTTCACACCTGGCAACCACACGGGTGGGGTCCTCTTCCTTTTCACAACCAGGAACCCATGGGTGCCTCAGTTAGTCGCCTCTTACGACAAGCTGTCTGAGGAGCTGAGACCTATTCATACTATGACCTACAGTGTGCACGACGACATCCCAGGTCAATCCCCGGAAGCCCTACAGGGCTGTAACGACTGCGCTCTGTGTCCGCTAAGAAGGGAAATCAACATAACAACTTTCAATGTCAATTGTTTCAAAGATAAACACTTTGCTGGTGATTTACGAACAAGATAATCCAACACAACTGAAGTGTCCCATGTAACATCATACTTGTGTAAAGCTGATTTTAAGTTGGAACATACCTTTCAGCAATCTAATAACCAATGGATGTTGCCCTACAGGCTGATTGTCAATAATAATAATGGTTGATAATGCTGATCTAGCTGTACTGACTGCACTGTAACTTAAACCTTGATCAAATAACATGGTCAAGTAGTCGATCACAGTTCCCACATTTGGATGGTGGGAATCGACAAAAGTTCGTCCAGCGCTGGAAATAACTGGCATATTGTTGTCTTGTTGACGGTCTCCAGGACGCCTGAATAATTTGGATAGCTCGTTGCGAAATTCTCTTGTTTTGTAGCGATCTCCGGACAAAAGACAGGCCATAAGCCTCAGTTTCCATAGCGGATACACTCTTTTGGGATCCGATGCATGAATTAGTGTATCCTTGTCTCGTGGAAGTAAAAGTAGTCAGCTGAACAACATTCTCAGCATTATTGGGAACCAAACCTGCGTCGGCCATACCGGAAGTATGAGGATGGCATCCGCCCCCCCTCGGTCTGTACATAGTTTGTGTAAAACTCTGCCGATTACACTGAAAGGACAAAATATATAATTTAAATTACTGTCCCACTACTGAGTGAAAGCATCACATGCGGATGCTTCTGGATCTGGAAACATACTGCTGAAGTTGGCAATTCAGTCTAGATGCAAAAAAAACAACAGAGGGTTTACCCAGAATATCACAGATTTTTAAAAAAAAATTTGGGTTTAGCTTCCACTCTTTGGAGCTGTAATAATCCATTCTAACCTGCTGATCTGCTCCAATGTTCATGGCAGAAGGGAGATAACTCACACTAAGCCAGGTATCCCTATCTTTACACCAGAGCCAAATCTGTTTTGTCATTTTGAAACAAAAACTCTTTTGCCTCCTTGCTTATTGATATAAGCAACTGCACTTGTATAGTCTGTGTCCAAATGAACATACACAACCTTCATATCAGTGCAAAACGTCTCGAGCGCTAAAAAATCCGCCAGCAGTTCTAAATAGTTTATGTGACGTGATGCCTCAAATGTGGACCAATTACCACCAGTAGATTTATTCTAGTGTAGACAGATGCATCATACAATCAAAAGGACCTTTAGCCAATTTTAATGCTGAAGATTTTCCAATGTCTTATTGTCTGAAAAATAGCTGTCCATACTCCACAGCTGGACAACTGGCAACCATCAACCCTTACAACCTCTGCCACATGTCGAATAGTAACAGAATCAGCACATTTCAAATGTGCTATACAAGCGATCTGAATTTTACAACATTTCTCTGTTGTTCAAGACAAACTCATGTCAACAGAGTTAATGACAAAAACAAAGTAAGGAATTATCTGACCAGGTTTCAAGACTGACTTCACCAGATGAACCACAAAACCTAAGCTTTCCAGTAGTTTAACAGTATCATTGGTACTATTTTGACAGTCATCATAAGTATAGGCAATAACCAATGCATCATCAATGTAAATAATGACTACGATTCCTTTAGCACGAAGTATGGCACATGGAAGTTTCATTATTTTTGTGAAAACCTGAGGCGCTGAGGCCAGCCCACTCGGTAAAGCCACATATTTATAGTATGAATTCTGCCATTTGAATTTCAAATATTTTGTATCTCCAGACGCAATAGGAACAGAATAATAAGCATCCTGTAAGTCGATGGAAGTGAAAAAACAATTTCTTTTCACCAAGTTCGGTGCAGAATTAATTGTATCCATTTTAAAATGACTGTACTCAACTGATTGAATTTTCCTCTTTCTTCTTTTGTCGAAAAATACTAGATAAATATTCTCCCGACTCATGTGAAGATAGCTCAATTACACTTTTTTGTCTCATTTGGAAGAAGTTCAGTTTCTGTGCCAGAAAATTTAGCATTGTTTTAAAATTAAAATGGTTCACTGCAAAGCTTAATCTGGTAACCTGATACTGCATTCAATAACCATTTATCTGAGAAAAAAAAATTCTCCATTGATCAAGATGGTTAGCAAGTCTACCTGCTTTAAATGGCAAAAGACTCTTTTAAATGTACAGATTTATCCTAAATTAACTGATTAGACAAGTCGACAATGACCTTACCTGATTTGACTGTCAGTCACGGTAGGTATAGATGTATCTAGGCTTTCTCGACCCCATCCTTCTTCGTGAAGTTGAAGCCGGAGTTCTGTTTGTTGAACCCGTGGTACCGACTTGATTTGTTGTACCAGTTTTGTCTTCCTAAAAAAGACCTGTTCCTACCGAATATATTGCCTCAGCCACGAGAGTCCCCGTTATAAGACTGAACATATCAGCCTACACGAATAGAGTCTTTTATATCACACAGTCTCTTCAAAAGATCGTCACCAAAAAGCGTTTTCGTGAGAGGCGTTTCTCTGGTACACAATGACTTGTTCTGAAAATGCTTCATCAGATCACGCCTCCTTGATTTCGCTCAATATTACATTGTGCTAAAATAGCTAGAACGTCCGAGGCTCGCCGGATATTGTCCTTTCTGTCGCTATCCGAACTTCCCGCAGCTTTCTGCTAAGCCAAACTATCTGCCAATGGCAAAATGGCCGACATAGCCTTGATGATGTCCAACTGCAGGTTCTACATGAGATGCCGTTCAACTAGACTCCAGATTTCTGGATTAACTTTAACGGGGACTAAACCCTCAGAGTTCTCAGGCCTGTCGTATTTTTCAAGCAGCTGATTAAATTTAGCTGTAGTCATTTTTCTCCCGAGAATTCTCTGCAATAAACCTGGTGCTGCGGTTTTATCAGCGTACAATAATCCTGGGCAATGTTGTCCAGAAAAAATATTAATATCTGGGTCATTCATGGTGTCCACATCAGACTCTCGCATTTGTTCCTTTGAATGTTCTGGGCTGCTTTGCAATAACGCATCCAAATCTGGATCATTTTCTGTGGATTTTCTCCATTTAGCTTGAGACATTTCTATTTCTTCGTCCGACTGCCCAGACGATGACGAGAACACAGCATGCACCGACCGTTTTTTCCCCATTTATTTGCAGCCGCCATCATAAAATCAGTTAACTTCAGAAAATTTCCAGACATGTCCGTCAAAGCAGACAACATTTGCCCTTGCAACTTTTTTATTTCCTCAATCCCAGTGTCTGGGTTTTGCCTATGGGACTTAGATTTTTTTTCCCCCTGAGGAAGCCTCACTTTTAGAGGACTTAGTTGTTCCTAGGTCAGCCGTGTCAGATTCATTTTTCGCATCTGCCGGTGTCCGGCTGCGAGTGCGCGGAGCACGTGTCATGCTATCATTCCGCAATCATTGTTATCATTTTGTGATAAGCCCTCCATACCAAACAACTCCGAATCATCATCATCCAAAGCCAGCGTGGCTCCAGAAGCTTTTTCAGGCAAATCTGAATTCACCATAGCCGCTCCAAACTGAACCACGTCTTTCGCCTACAAAGTTAAGTTTGAGCATGTCTGCTGGTGAAATCTCATGCAATCTCATGTGATCCTGATGTGAACCAAAGCGAGGTAGAATTTATGTCACTTTCAACAATATTTCAGCTATATCTTGACGAACCAACTAAGCATCATCCAGCCAGCTTGCGTTCCTACTACTTCAAAGAAGAAATCTTTGAAGCAGCATGGAACCAGACACCCTCCATCCACCCTACAAAACACTGAGGACGTACAGCGCACAAGACACAGACAGGATGCTTACATGGTGTAATAAAGACAACTGATATTACAGCGCTAGACATCACATTATCAAGTTCTCAGCAAAATGCATTGAAGCAACAGGAACTCTGAGAAGTTGTGGTGCCCATTTGACCACAAAATGTTTCTGGAAGGAAACGTCAAAAAAAGTTGACCGGAGGGAATAAAACATGATCTTCTAATGAAAACATGGCCAAGTTTCCCTCAGAAGATTGGATTTGGCCATAAATGTTACATCAACAGTCCATTAGCAGACTGCCTTACAGTGATATGGAATGTCAACTTGCACAGTCAACGCAGGAAAGATTGCTTAATTGTATGCCCCCCATTCTGCTTTAGTCCGACATTGCCCCGCCATTGTTCTGTTCTGTATTGGTCGGTAGAGGGGCCTAATTTGGATAATTATAAAAATTTGGATAATTCTGTTTCAGTCACTTTTTTCACCATGCCTCGCATACTACATATTCCAAGTTTCAAGTAGATCGACCAACAAGTGATAATACAATGTTTTAATGCAAGATGCAAATTTCATGCTTGTCCATACAATATGAACCGAGATCCAGCCTGGACAAATATATATATCCCATTCCTTAAAATTTGAAGAACAAAGGGCCATAACTCTTGAAAAAATAAGTGAAACACGGAGAAGCTTCATGCTGCACATCTATGGGGCATTGGTCACATATCATGCAAATTTCCTACTTGTCCATACAATACTAATCGAGATCCAGACCGGACAAGTCCCAATTCACAAAGATTTCAAGAACAAAGGGCCATAACTCTTGAAAATATATACACGAACGGTGGAGAAACATCACGCTGCACAACTACAGGGCACTGGCCACATATCATGCAAATTTCAAAATTGTCCATACAATATTAACCAAGGTCCAGCCAGGACAAGTCCCAATTCACGGAGATTTCAGGAACTAAGGGCCGTAACTCTTGAAAATAAAAGTGAAACAGAGAAACGTCATGCTGCACAACTATGGGGCATTGGCCACATATCATGCAAATTTCAAAATTGTCCATACAATATTAACCAAGGTCCAGCCCGGACAAGTCTCAATTCACAGAAATTTCAGGAACTAAGGGCCATAAACTCTTGAAAATATAAGCGAATCACGGAGAAACTTCACGCTGCACAACTACAAGGTACTGACCACAAACCATGCAAATATCATAATTGTCCATACAATATTAACCAAGATCCAGCCTGGACAAGTCCCAATTCATGGAGATTTAAGGAACGAAGTGCCATAACTCTTGAAAATATACCCGAAACTCGGAAAAAACTCTACGCTGCACAACTACGAGGCACTGGCCACATTTCATGCAAGTTTCAATCCTGTGGATCAAATATTGACTGAGATATTGCGCGGACAAGAAATTCGGACGGACAGATACAGACAAAGCAATCGCTATATATGCTCCCCCCCGCCTTCTAATTAGAGGAGGGGGGGGGCATAAAAATGAGTGCAGCTCTTCAAAAAACATGTGTGGCCTCAAGTAATACCTCCTTAATTTACCTTGATGTCTTGGTTTTTCCAGGAAAAATATACATAATATACATATTTGCATGATATTCTGGGGATGCAATGTGATAAAAGCTGATACCTATGTATCTAGGTTATAGTGTACTGATGAATGCACTGAATTCAGAGGGCGTGATGAAATCCAGTTATCGGTGCTATCGTTATCCCCCGGCAATTATTAACCTGTTGATGGCGCATGCTTCTCGGCTGATGACTGTCGTAGTGGCGCAGTCGAGAACACTCTCCAGTTATATTCCTCTACACTTTTGTTCAGCGCATCTATCTCGGCGATACATACATTCAGCACTTTCGTCCAGTTGTGAGGATGACCACCTGATAAAAAAAAAATAAAAAAAATAAAAATCAATAGGAAACTATCTTGCAGTTTCAAACATTAATTTTTTTATATTCAGACCTTCAAGTGGCACACAGTGAGAATATAGGAATTTCTTTATTAAAATATAGCAAATAAAGGAGTGTAAGACAGGTCACTACTACATTGTATTTCCCAAACTTGGTAGTTTTCTGGTGTTTACTAAAATTATTTCCACTGAATGAGGTCATAGTGATGGTGAATGAGGAGACCCCTTCTGTTGCTTGGTTCAAGAATGAGATTTAAATTTAACTGTTTTAAGGATTGACTAATTTAGGACAGTCATGTCTAGTCAATCATGTTTGGTGAACACTGCAATTTCAGTCTTGAAATGAGTTGCAATTGGTTGAATGGTGAATTTGATAACAT
>JAVTVY010037030.1:0-17207 GCA_036873755.1 Hanleya hanleyi
AGAAAATGTAAAAAAATCCAAGATGGCCGCCATAATGACGTCACTGTGATGTCATTTCCAAAAAGAGCGTTTTTGGACGATTTTTCGGTCAAAATTTTCGAATTTTTCTTTTTTGTTTCTTCTTCGCAAAAACTGCATGATAAATTAGCAAAAAATAATCTGATATGAAATAAAATAAGTTTTACCCACTTTTCTATACAGAAAAGCAAAATTTTTGAAGAAATATGACGAAAACATCACTTTTCTGGTACCCCACATGGTCTCCATGTTGAATTTACCCATGATCCTCTGCTCGGGGGATCATGCCAATAGGCTCAAAATGACCCTAATATGATAATCGAAAAAGTCACGGAGTTTCAGCTCTCAATTTTTGGTCGTTCTGGAGATAGAAGAGAAAAACCAACAGGGGGAGAAAGTGCCCCCACCCCCCACTAGGCCAGGTAGAGTTAATGTCATGTAACAATCTTCAGTCCTGAATATTGTTCTCCTTGAATGACTAGACATTTTTCTGTGTGATTATCAACCACCTTTGAATATATGTAATTCCAGCTTACGAATTGTATCATCCTGGAAATTAAGTGCTCGTGGTAATAAAACGTTTGACCTGTATCCGTATATATATATAGGTAAAAAAGGAAGTTTGCTGGCGTGGAGCAGTAATATAAGAAAAAGAGCGAGAAACCTTCTCAAATTTCTACATGATTATATCCCGATTTGCAGTTTTGAACGTAATGTTCTTCTCGTGGAATACCGGTATATAAGTGCAGTATTTGTCCTATTTTCACAATGTCACACAGGAGGCAATGAAAAACAAAAAAGTGATATTTGGGATCAATTTTCATCATATTTGACCTTCTGATCTCAATGTGACCGTACAACCTATTTCTCAAAATGGCATCATGATTTTTTATGAGATATAGGATATATAACATGCAGCTTCGCAAAAAGATCGAGCCCTTCAGGGTGGCATATCATTTGAGATTGCACAACATTGGCAATGCACATCATTTAAAATAACAATTCATTTATTAAGAAACTATGATTTCTATATCAGTGATGTTGAGGCTGAATTGAAGGAGGAACTATATTATAAAACTTCAAATAAAGATTACATTTTTTTTTCGAAAGTAAGCTTACACATCCCATTGCATAGATCTGATGAATACATGTATAGTTAGGAACAATAAGTGTGCAATTTGGAGCACGTTCTTGGTGTAACTTTGTGTGATGATATGTGAACAAACAAAGCTAATAACAGTGCAATAGTTGGAGTAAAGCTATCATTTCCAGTATACAATGGGACACCAGCACTGTGGTAAACCCTCACATTTGTATGCAGATAAAAGAATACAATGACAACTGTGTCCAATCATACTGTAATGCTCCATAATAATGTGCACTGGTAAAGACTGAGGCATCACAAACTGATACAAACTCAGTTTTAATTAATATAGTAAGTTAAATGTGCGGACACGGATATGGTTGTGCAAAAGCTTTAGGGTCAACCAGAATTTGATAGCAAAATTTAAGGAAATGGCGTCCTTCATTTAAGGCGACACGAAATTAAAAACTAACAGGGGTTCGGTACTGCGGGATCCTCCTGCCGGTTATTTTGATATTGTACTTCTGAAATAAAATAATGCCACCAAACTATTAGTAAATACTATAAAGGAATATACTGTAAGTGATTTGGTATGTATGCCTGTATATACAATGTACACTGCATCTCGTGCATAATAATACGTTAGTATCACATATAAGAGATATAAAATTAGAAATTGAATTATGAGGGTATGGAGTTGGGCAATGCATTGAGTAAGTGTAACATGATGTAAGCTTCAGAAAAATATAAGGATATGGGATCGGGCGAAGCTTAGTTTAGGTGATGGATGGTGGGGCACAGTGCCCCGAGGGTGGGGACATGGTTCCATGGGTAGCACATGGGTTGAATAAGTGTAGGATCATGCAAGCTGTGGAAAATATGATGGTATGGGGTCGGGCGAAGCTTAGTTTAGAAGATATAGGGTGGTGCTCGGTGCCTCAAGGGTGGGGACATGCTTCCGGGGGTAGTGGATGGGTTGAATAAGTGTACAGGATCATCTGAGCTCCCAAACTATATGAGGGTATGGGGTCGGGCAAAGCTTACTTTAGGAGATATGGGGCGGGGCTCGGTGCCCTAGGGATGGGGACATACTCCCCGAGGATAGTGGATGGGTTCAATAAGTGTAGCCAGATTTAAGCATTTGGAATAGATGAGAGTTTGGGGGGGTCGGGCTGGCCTTAGTTTAGGAGACATAGGCGAGGCCGAGAAGCTGTGGAAAGTCCAAAACTTTAACATTTACTTGGTCCTGATGTTCCAGGGGTGGGGACATGCTCCCCAAAGGTAGTGGATGGGTTCAATATGTGTGGCCCGATGTAACTGTAAGCATCTGAAATATGAGGGATCGGCGGTTGGGCAGGCCTTAGGATCAAACTTTAACATTTACTTGGTCCTGAGGAAAAATTTTCTAAATCCAAAACTTTAAGGATCATCAGGATATTTCACATTTTCGAAATATTTTGCCAAGGCTAAATTTCTAAAAACGTCCCTCATCATTATAATGATGAAATTTTATGACACAATGATACCATGAGACTTAAAATGAAGAAAATATATATTTATTTATTTATTTTTTGTTCAATACCTTTGTAAGCAAAAATGTAATAAAATGACAAAGAATTTCGTGAAGCGACTTTCAGAAAATATATACTATGACAAGCCAGGAAAACGAAAAATAAAATGACCCAACTAAGTTTTGGAGGTCCAACGAGCGAAATTATCCATTTCGCCTGAAGCACGTGGCCGTACTCACATATTCAACTGTGCACGTGGACACAGAACACCACAGAAATTTCGCCATTTTGCCTGCGATGTCACAAGAAAATAAAGATAATTCAATAGAGAATAAACTACAGCAAATATTAAATTCAAATTTTCCACAAATACACAGTTAGATACGTACTTTTAAGTCCATCTGTTGGCAAAGAAATCGAATTCAGCGCTTTGAAATCACACAGGTCGGAAGGTGACACAGCGTGCTTCTTTCCCAAACAAGGTGACCCATCACATGTGAATAAAATTCATACGCCCAAATAGGCATGTCGGAGATATCGTCCATAACATGTATAAACATCAAAGAAGCATCATAATTCAGTAAAATATGGTGATATTTAGAATACAAAATATTTTAATTCGACAGTTTTATTGCAGAAAATTATTTTTGGAAACCTCCCTAGAGATGTACTTTTTCAAGCCGCCTTACTCTAATATCCTGCCTCATGCTTCACGAGAAATCGCGCGAGATTTGATAATCGGTGAAAGTGAGGGGAAAAAAGATCATTTGTCTAATTACATCAAATTTAGACAACAAAGATGGTATTATAGTGAATTTCGGTGAGTAGCCCTCCGATCTAAATGATTCTGCATTCCGATCGCATGTTCTGAAAGCATTTGTCGATGAAAATGGGTGAGCGTAAACGTGTGTAGATGAATGACATTAACCCTCACGGCCGTGTGCCAACAACAACAACAATGCGAAACAACAACAACATGTTGAATGACTGTCTTATTCAGACGGACTTTGATTGACAGGTGTTCAGTTTTGTGCGAAGGGTTAATTCATCGAGGCCGGAAAAAGTCCACCTGAGCAGGAAGAAATGTGAATCGCCATTTTTCCGAACAATTCTGTTTGCTTGACCACGTGTAGCATCCTATTTTCCAACAACTTCAAATTGGTCATTCTTGTTTGACCTCAACGAAGAGATGATTCAACTTTATTCGTGAGTTAAACAGTCAACACATTTTTTCGTCTATTTCCAAATTTTACTTAAAAAAATCGACTACATTTTTTATCAATTTTGTTCCACAAAGTCATTTTTCCCGGACTTAGTTAAAAACAAATTCATATTTTCTTGTGTTTAATTGTGTTTCCTATCTTTATGAGATGAAATAATGCGCCCTTGATAATTTAGTGGCCTTTTCAACCTGACAAAAAAAATGTCAAAATCTCTCAAATCCCCCTGATCCTTAACATTTACTTGGTCCTGCAGATAGACAGATAGACAGACAGATAGACAGACGGACATCATTGTGGCACCTATATCGAGCTTTCCGCAGCTAAAGGTACGGACTCGATAAAAACCATTTATGAATAGTGTACTGCTTTTGATCTTGAGAGTTTAACTAACCCAATTTCCAGATCCATTTGTGAGTTGTGGTTCTTGACTATAGCACGCAAGTGTCAAGTTATGTTGCATGCATGCAATCATATATGGCCTATATTTTCAGGTCTTGCATGGGCGCATTTTGAACGAGAATGCAGAGTATCTTTCATGGTCCGTTTTCGAGACCCTTCAAGCGAGACCAGGTAATTTATAATCCTGTGGTGTGGACTCGCTTCAAACATACTGGTATCGTTTAGCCAATTGTTCGTCAATTCATTCGGCAGCAGTTGTGGGGATAACTTGTTTTCTTAGTTTCAAAACAGTACAGTATATAACGTGTATACGCGGACAGTCATAGTTGAGAGAGAAACACAACAATCCAACGAGAATGTGGGGCAAGGTGATCGCTGCCGTTCTCGTTACAGTAGTGGTACAACACGTGCTGAGGTTTTCGTAAGTAGGCTTACAATACTGAATTACATATGCTACATAAATGTAGGTCTGGACGGCTAAAATTTAATATTACACAACCCACTACGTCAACAGACTATAATGTTCAATGGGATGTAACGACTTCACCCTCCTCCCAGCGCACCTGTAATGAAGCCTGGATATGATAGATGAAGAATTCAGCCAATCTTGATGTAAGAAGGGATGGTGAATAGAAGATTAATTTATTGAGATTCAGATAGCAAAAGCTCTGCGTTGAGTCGATAGACGTACTTATTGTATACATATTGATGCCATGCGGACAGTGAATTGATGTTCACTTCCATTTATGTGTGGCTTAAAACACAGATACTAGTGCTAAATGGGGATATTCCATTCGAAAATCAGTGACCCTCTGACGGTCACCAAGTCACCAGCTGTGAATGCAAACTTTCTGAACCCCTCGAGCCACCCCAGTTACCAGTAGCTGGCACTATGGGCTCAGTCATTTATAAATAAATCTATGGGCTATGGGTCATTGTTCAACTGTGGGCCAAGTGTTATTACATGTATTCGCCTTGTAAGGAAGCCGGATGCCACCATTCCCGTTCTCGCGATCTCGCATTTCAGTTCTAAAAGAAAAAAAACGCGAGATTATCTCGGTTACGTCGCGGCTCGAGATTTGATCGAGAACGCGAGATTACAACGAGATACTTCACCTAACCGCGACTAAATCCCGTCGTAATCCCAACCTCCCCACAGACTCCGTCCACTTAACCTCTTCCCCAATAAATGAAGGTTACCTTTACGACGTGGATACGAAGTATAGGGGGAAGCACACGGTTCAGTTTGAATCCGACCGAACAACAACTTCGGTTTCGCACATGAGCGAACTACTTTTCATATGCTTTCTTCTTCCCCTACCAGGCCTGGTGGGCCAAATGCGCCGCACCTCCCCCCCCCCCCTACCAAACTTTCTGTGCTGTCTCCGGTCCGACAAAAAATGAGAGCTGATACTCCGTGACTTCATAGTTTATCGTATTGGGGTCATTTTGAGCCTATTTGCATAACCCCCATAGTACAGGATCATGGGTAAATTCAAGATGGCAATCACGTGGGGTACAAGAAAAATGATGTTTTCTTCATTTTTCTTCAAAATTTCTGCTTTTCCGCAAAGAAAAGTGGACAGAACAATTCTATGTCACATCACATTAATATTTACTAATTTATCATGCAGTTTTTGTGGAGAAATTGCATGTATCAAAAATTTTAAAAACCGAAAAATCGACCCCAAAAATGTCGTTTTTGAAAACGACGTCACTGTGACGTCATGAAAGCGGCCATCTTGGATTGTTTTACATTTTCTGGTAGAGCTTAACCCAAGGGTATAGTGTGGTAAGGTTCAACCCCTTAGCCCAAGGGGTAAGAGAAATAATTAGGGGGCCATTTCGCCTCCCCCCCCCCCACCAAAGGCCTGGACAGGTCTCAACTCAAAAAGCACAGGCCAGATAGGTTTAACGGAGAAAACAATCTCTAGATCAATCTTTTTAACGCTGTGCCAACAGATGTATTATGCAGAATTGAAAAGCAATAGGAACGTTCCAACAGACATCGAATTTACGACAGGTGATGTTACCTCTGATGGTGTGCTGCTCGGGCGGGAATCCTGTCCAAAAATCTGACTGGTGGCTGGGGTATTATCATGCACAAGTGAGGTTGTTGGACCTAACCTCGAGGTAATCTCGGTTTTTCTTTCCTTCGAACTGAAAGGGCGAGATCCCGAGAACGCGAGTGGCCGCATCAGGCTTCCATAGCCTTGGTATTTTTATCTTTTATCGAGTGATGGAAAATTTGCTGTATTTTTGTTCGTTGTAGGTCAGATAGTCACCCATTTCAAGAAACGTTTAACCATGCTCCTGGACCCTGTAAACGATTACCGAGTGTCGGTAAGTTCACAAACTGTATTTAATTCGAGATTGCTTATCATAGAATCTGATTCTGAGCTATGATCATACAAGGCGTGTTCTATGTTATGTAACCATGGCCATATAGTTGCATTCTCCGTTGGGTTGTTGACATATATAGTAAGATGAGGCGGACACAATGAGAAAATTTCTCGCAACTTGGACATAATTATAATCGTATTATGTTACAGCTCGTAAAAATCGTAGGTACCGTATTGTAAATTGTGTAAATCTCAACCAAGTTTTCAGAGCTTTTAGTTTTCGTAAAAACAATTTTAGTGAAACCAAAAATAAATTTCTTCAATTCTGCACAGAAAGTAGTAGTAGTTTTATATTGCAGACTCCCTAGAGTTAAAAATGACATAAAACAGCGTCGACATATACGTTTAGCAATAATGATATTTGGTATGGCGTGTAGCTCGCCACTGTCATATGAATGGTTTATGAGAGAATGAATAAATTGGTCGTCAGCGGGATTGGAACCCACGACTCCGGCTAAACGGGCCGATACTCTACCGACTGACCGTTTAGAAATAGGCTCTCATCTGAGTTTGGCTTTCTTGCATGCATTCAGCATATTTTTAATATATGCAAAATATGACAACTTGTACCAAAACTTAATGTCTTCAATATGCCGTGACAGTACCTCGCAATATCATTTTGTTCCAAGGTGTCATGTATTAGTAATATTAATAATTTCATACCAAACAGATACGAAAAAGCCGAAAACGAAACCCGATTGCAAACGTACACTGACGCTGTTTACGTCACCCTTAATTTTGAGCTTTTGCGGAATAAAATTGTATACGAAACACAGTTTTTGTAATTGACGTAACGTTTTCGTCACTACACTTTTAAACAAGAATAATTTACATAGGCTAGTCCTCAAAGGATACCGTAACCATGCATGAATGCTTTGATTTCACTTCTAGTACAGGGCGCTGAAGATGCGAGCCTCTTGCCGAATGGATTACTTTACGTATCATCGGTGAGTTTTAAGTTAATTTGTGGTTTGAACGGTATTTTATTTTCACCAAAAAAAAACTAATACAGTATACTATATATAATGAATAACCAGGGACCCACAGTCCGAAGTTGGCCATCATTGGCCCTAAAGCACAAATGTTCATTGAAAATTGTACACCAACTACCAACGTGGAAATGCAGATACATGTCAGAGAGGACGATCTGTCAACTTCTACCCCAAAATAGCTTGTGAGATCGCCGAATATTCAGTTTGCATTTTGAAAGTTGAATGATTAAATATTATTTGCAAACCTACTGACCCACATACAAGGCACTGGCTAACCGCGTATTGTTATAAACGTACCCTTTTATGACAGTCCATACACATACCTCCTAAAATAGAATACCTTGTAACAAATTGGATACCTATTGGCAGTATGTGAATAAATATAATGGAATATATTATGCCTACCCATGCTACGTACCTAATGTTCGCCTCAAAGTGATGTTACCTTCGGACTGGATAACTATTAACAAATCATAATGACTTTTCTCTTGGGAAAACCATCCCACAGAACAGTACATGTGCCACAGATGTCCTTTCATCTGCATATTAACTAGCAAAATGAATGCATAAAATTAATTGTGATTTGTAGACAGAATGGTGATCTACTGACTTATATAACTGGCACCTGTCCGTAATATTAAACGTTTCTGAACCATGTAGACCATAGCCCAAACATGTACCTTCAAAATGATACACACTCTTAATTGCACCATTTGCTCAATAGATTTCGATGAACGTCTGATCTGTTGACCATCCCTCGAAATGTTATCTTTATACAGAATTAGTTCGAATTAGTTCTATGAACAATCTTGGGAAGAAGTAATTGAAGACTGATGACAAAATTATTTCGTCAAAAACTGGAACATGGTCTTTAGAGAATCTACAGCTGTTAAGTTTTAATAATGGTGTCTTTTTCAGTGTTCACGTCTTAGAATAGGGAACACTCGTCTTAGAATAGGGAACACATGCCCTAATGACCTACAAAAAACGGGCTTTGAACAAACGAAATAGATTTTCCATCAGGTAAGATGCCTTACCTGTAACATATAAAGCAGCAGAATTGGAAATATATTGTCAAATTACAAGCGTCTAGTCCGTCATTCATAATCCAGCCGTCGTCCATTAGAGAATATCCGCGTCTATAATCCAAAGACCTATTCCATTTTCCATATAACAGTATTAGCACCAAATGTTACACCTACCCGTGTTTCAGTCTGGCCCGCCCCGCAACCTAGATGGCGTCTATGTATGGTCTAACAAAATAGACCTTCGTTGGCGTCGGATCGGGAAACTAATGATGTCGTCTGGTAGAGCATGTCCCACATAGTTGATGTACCAAGTATCAAGTTGAAATTCGGTCGGGAAAGTTGATAAAATACAGGTACAATTATATCGATAAAATAATGACTGGTCCCCTGCTAACCGCGAAATGCTGACCAACTTCACGAAGGTGACTATAATTTATTTTCTATACTGTGGGTTGAGGTTCAATGCTGAAAGTGAATTTGGGGTGAAAGGTTAAATATCACAAGAAATAATGTCCCCTTTTATGAGGCGCCGTTTGTGACAATATTGTCAACGACAAATATATAGAGGTAAAATGAAAATATAAAGTCGCCATTTGTGACAATATTGTCAGACACAAATATATAGATATGAGCTGCCGTTTATGACAATATTATACACGGTGTATATATATAATGGAGCATGGAAATATGGTGATAATGAATGAATATGGTGTGAATTGGGTGGTTATATTGGAAATGTTGTTATATTGAAAGTTACAAAATATGGGATAGTTTTATCATATATTGTAACATTTGTGGCTATGTATATGAAATGTTATTTATATAGGAGTAAAATGCAAACTAAAGTTTTATATGTATATGAATAGTGGTGTAATTATATACACTCTATACATTTGCTAAACATATAAACCGATTGAACGTATATAGTGTAAACTTATATTGAACGTATATAGTGTAAGCGGATATATATATATAGAACGACTGAATACGGCGTATTTGACAAAGACGCTTAACGGATATGGCAGGCGGAAGTATGCTGTGAGCATGCACGTTGGATTGTGTCGGAGACCCTAGTTTGAGAACGGGAACCAGTCAATGGCCACTGTTATCGTGGAACTGGAACCGCAATGCTTTGCGCGAGCACAACGTGCATGCTCACAGCATACTTCCGCCTGCCATATCCGCCTGCCATATCCGTTAAGCGTCTTATAGTATAATAAATACTGGTCCTAGGGGGCCACACCTACAATAACACTGGTGAAAACCCAGACTCCTACTTGCCCGTTTAGTTTTTTTAGCTTATACCTAGTATTCATTGTTTAGTATCTGCGGGTGCAAGTTTCGGGTTATTTTTGGTCGAAAATTCTTATTTCTGACCAGCGAAACCCTCATCAGGGAGCCTACGCATTGACCGTTATGGTCCGATTTTTGACTTTTTCAGTATTACACTGATGCTTTTACCCCGCCTATAGCACAAATGTGGCTGACTGGTAAAGCTTACGGCATGTTCGTTTGTGATCCAGTATTTCTTCAAGATCCTTTTCAGCCATTTCGTGTATGGATTGAAAGTCGTTTTGTAACGCATACGTCGTTTCAGTACAGACTTATTCTGTATGCCCTCGTTCCTCTTGGGGTATTTGTTTCTGTGAGTAATTTCCGAGGTAGAGTATCCTCTCTTTTTAAGCTTTTGCTTGAAGTATTCTGACTGGTCTATGTAGTCTGCAGTACTATTGCAGTTTCGTATATATATTTTCAATTCTCCCGTAATGTGCTGATTTAGGTATTTGTAGGTTTCAGATAGCTTTGTTTAGCATTTCACATCAAGTATTGAGTCAGTCGAATATCTTTTCCCCTTGAAAACGGCAATGTCTACATAATTCGCCTCGTTTTCAGATATTTCATACGCGAATTTCAATAGAGGATGTGCGTTATTAGCCATCTCAAAGAAACTCTCAGCTACGGCTTTATTTGCCTGTAGTAGTATGACGCCATCATCCCGAAAAGTTTGTGTAACATAATCATTTCTATGTGTGGGAATGTGGCAATTAGCTGATTGATATGCTTGTATATCGCTATATCGCACAGTTCCAGGGAAGGGACTGCTCTCCGTGATGCTCCGACAATATGTCTGAAGTGTTAGTCCTGAAACATGAATTCATTCTTTTGAAGAATCAATCGTGCTATTTCAAGCAACAGATCGATGGGAGGTTTTTGGATATTATAATCCATGTTTACCTAGGTAGTCAGATCACTTCTGAGTGCTTCTCGGATTTCATTGGATCCGAGGTATGTGTATAACGAGGTAATGTCATACGTAATGTGCAACGTATCAGTTGGTATTCGACGTTTTTCAATCTCATTGGTGATTTCTGAGGTATCGGCTGAGTAGGTTTGTCGTTCCCACACTATGGGGATAAGAAGAAATCCAGGTAGCGCCCTAGTTTTTCAGTAGGGGCCCCGCATTGAGGTAGCTCCGGTTTTACAGGATCAAGTTTTTTAATTGCCTCTTCTACCGTATGTACTATTGGTAGGAGATATGGTGTAGGCTTCCTGGTCGAAACTTTCAGCAGAAAATTCAAAGTCTTCTGACTAGGAACTCCACTAGCATTCAACCTAGCGACTGTCTGTAGTACCGTACCATTTTCATGATGTTTTCCATATTCATGGATTTTATGTCGGTATAATGTATACCATCGTACAGCTGTCTTTGCGCTTCCACTATGTAGTCCTTTTTTATAAGAATTATGGTGGTATTGTTTTTATCAGCTCGTCCTTCTGTGCACAAGATTATATTCTTTGTGTTTGAGAAAGCGAGAAAAATGACGGCTGGTAAAAGCCTTCTTCTTTAGTTTCCGTCAAGCCATATTGTCTATGGGTAGTGGATATCTCTCCGTGGCTTTGTGCCGTATAAAGAGATGGCCGGGCATGATTGATTGAAATTGTAGTTTAAGGGCCGCTTCCCATACGGATTTCGCGGCCCATCAACTCAATGTTTTATTTAAATTTCACGGTACATTTCTTTGTTAATTTCTTTTGCAGCGCTAGATATTAAAATAAATAATTAAATAATGAATAACAATAACAATGAGGAAATATAAATACTAGTAGAGAAGAGTCGTTATGTACAAGTCGTTAAGTCTGTTATTGGTTTTTATACTGGAAAATATTTGTTATAATCGCGTGGATGATTCCTTTGTCTCGGTACCCCATAGTACGCACAAAGCCGTCCAGAAAAAACTGGGAGAACCAGGGCGTTTTCAGGATTCTTCGAGACGGCTTCCCTAACGACGCCCTTGGGAACAGGGTGGGTCCTTCCAGAAATCTGTGCCTGTAACAATTGCTTGGAGTGTGTAGTGGGGTACAGAACGGCAGGTCTACGTCCTATATTACGTGAAAGTCAAAGGATCATATTCTGTGTTGGGGCGTCGGTTCGGTAACATCTAAGGGGTAGCGTGTCCGGTGTGGTCTAGGGTCGAGTATTCTGATTCTGGGTGTTCTTGTTATGCGGCGTTGTGACTCAAGGCGCTGTTGGTATTCTTGTAATCGTCATCCGTCTTCTGTTTCAGGTCTTGTCCAACTCGTCTGTGGTCTTCGGTGTGCCTGTATCATATGAAATAGAAGGCTTGTAGTCATTCTTGTTTTCTATTGTTTTTCGATGCAATAATTTGATATATCTTCCTCCCAACAACAGGCACGCCCCGAATGTCAGTCACATAATATGAATAGCAATATATAATTAAGTGAGTAAATAGATAAACAAATGAATAAATTACTAAACATTTCGATAGATTCAGTACTAGGTGAATACACAAATAAACGGCACTGTATTATTTCTGTATGCATTATCGTTTGATGGCCATAAAGAATTTGTAGGACAATGAGATAGACGGCCCTCAATATCAAGGTAACTCCGCCATCACCATTTCCTATATTTTATGCCGAATACTGCTCGCTATATGCGATTTGGCCGTGCTAATGTCATGAATTCAATTAGATTTTGTTTTGTAGGACAGTGGAACAGACGGCCCTCAAGTATCAAGGTAACTCCGTTGTTGCCATGCCTATTTTATTTCTGAATGTGTCTGTGACATTTTGGCCGGATGTTATGTATGGATAGTTTATTATGGCCATAATGTTTTGTATGGCTATGGTGCACACGGCCCTCAGTATCAAGGTAACTCCGCTGCAACCATACCATTTGTTGAAGTCAGAAGAATGAGTTGGCCTCTATCAAATCGTGTCATAGTACTTGGTGTACTAGTAGTTGATTATGTGGGGGAAAAAAAAAAAAAAGAAAAAAAAAAAGTAGTATTATATACTGGAGTAATAACCAGCAGTTTTGATAAAATTTATCAAGGACTTGAATACCTGATTTCTAATGGGGGGCTTAGGGTTTAATAACGCTGGTAATGTTAAGGGAGTGTTGAATTTTTTTAATTCGTTTCTAAGTGCTACACGTTGTTGGTTGTGGATTGGGCATTCAAGTAGCACGTGTTCTATTGTTTCTTCTACATTGTTGCATGCGGTACAGAGTGGTGAGGTGTTTTTCAGAAGCATGGACAGATGTGATTTAAGTCCGGTTTTGCCTAGTCTTAATCTGGTGATTATGCGGTCATCACGTTTATTGTCTAACTGGAATCCCTGGGCTTGTCTTTTCTCTCCATCAAGGATCTTATGTAACCACCGTCCACGTTCTTCTTCGTTCCATTCCTTTTGCCACTTGCTATCTATTTTGCGTCTAATGATAGTGTTGAGTTCTTTATATCCTAATCCTATTGGCACATCGTGTGTAGTTTTAGCAAGACTGTCTTTGGCAGTTTTGTCGGCTGCTTCGTTACCTCTGATGTTGACATGCGCGGGGACCCATGCTAAGATGGCGTCTATACCCTCGTTGTGTATTTGTGTACATATACATTCTATTTTGTGTATGAGATCAAGTGTACTGTCAGATATAGAATTTTTGATTGATGTGAGTCCACTAAGGGAGTCACTGAGTATCACCGCACGGATTGGTTTGTGCTCGATGACCCATTCGAGAGCCTTAATTATAGCAATCAGTTCACTAGTGTATACAGACATATTGTCTGGAAGTTTGAAACCATTTTGTATGTTGAGCTCAGGTATAACAAAAGCTGATCCTGTGTTATTACTTGTGTTTTTCGATCCGTCTGTATAGATTTTTAAGTAATTTTTCCAGTTTTGGTTGATATATTCAAGGGTGGTGGCTCTTATAAAGTCTGGGTTGTCCTTCTTTGTGAGGTAGTCGTGAATACTTGTGTCCACGTGGGGCGACTCTAATTCCCAGGGTGATCTAGTGATTTTGTCTGTGTCGCAGATGTGTGCGATGGGTATTTCGTGCTCTTGGAATAGGTTATTTACGGTGTAGCCGAGGGGGGCGGAGTCTTTTCCCCAGTTTTTCTTTAAATATTCATATTCACTTTTATCTTCAAAAATTTTGTGGCATGGGTGATTATCGCCCTTAGCTCTGGTTTTTCCTGCATATTTCAGGGACAGTTCCTCTCGTCTTAAATGAAGAGGTTTCTCATTGGTTTCTATTTGAAGACTACATAGGGCGGTTCCCTTGAAGGCTCCAGTAGCTATTTTTAGAGCAGAATATTGAATGCTGTCTATTCTTTTTAGTTGTGTCTTACATGCTGATTGGTAGGCGATGGACCCGTAATCTATTTTTGACCTAATGAGAGTTTGGTATAATTTTATCAAACTATATTTACTCGCTCCCCAGTTTGTCCCAGACACACACCTCATGAGGTTCAGGTCTTTATTGCACCGAAGAACTAGTTGATCGATGTGGTCTTTCCATGTGAGTTTTCTGTCAAATATCATACCAAGATATTTAACACTATTTTTGAATTCAATTTTCTGACCTCCTAGTGTTAGTTTAACGTCAATGTGTTTATTGTTTGAGAATATAATACCCGTTGTTTTGAGAGCGGAAAATTTGAAGCCCCATTTATCCGCCCAGCCGCTAATTGTATCTAGTGTTTTTTGCATTATACTTGTAAGCTTTTTGATGGAACGTGCGGTTTTCCAGAGGGCAGAATCGTCAGCAAATAGGGACTGTTCTACTTCTGGATGTTTCGTGTCAATTTCATCGGCTAGGCCATTGATGAGGATGTTAAAAAGGGTGGGGCTAATGACGCTTCCCTGAGGGGTACCGTTGTCTAGTTGATGGTCGGTGGATAGGGTGTTTCCTAGGCGAACTTTAAAATTTCTGTTGTTTAGGAAGTTTTTTATCCAGTGTTGCATTCTTCCCTTAATCCCAAGTAATCTGTCAACCTGAGGTCTGCGCTTCTATTTATAACCCTCAAATCGTACCACGTGACGTAACTGACCAATGACCATAGAGTATTTCTCTAGACCTGATTCAGACCGGCACTACATAATGACGAAATTTACTGTTTATAGTAATTAATCGGATGCGGTCAGGGTTTATCATCTGGATCTGGTGCTCCTTTATATCAAAGTTAATAATTATGTGTTCGGCCCAAAACGTACAACTATAGATTGAAAGTAATTCGACAAAACATATTCCAGACCGTCGACCGCCAACATGTTGTAGTAATACAAAGCTGCTCAGTGCTTGTCAGCCTCTTCTATGATCAATTTCTGCAGTTTTAGGCCTTTAAACAATAATCAAAAATTCTCAATAAATTCTATAATAATTCCAATAAATATAACAATGAAATTCACTTACTTTTGGCACTTGGTTTCGTGATGAACACTTTTGAAATTACCGCCTTCACTGACGTTGCTACTGACGCTTTGAAGCCAACTCACAAAGTGCATCGAACTACCCGACATGCAAAATAGTACCAATGATAGACTGCTAAATCTAGCACTTTACGTCACAATATTATGTCAATTGAAGTAATAAAACAGTTATTTACAATGAAATACAATGTAGCACAAATACACAAGAATTCAGGAGATCTATTTCGGGGTCACATGACCAATACATCGTCGGGGATAATGGCGCCGAGGGAAAGACACCGGGAGATTCAAGAAGGCCTCTCCCCAAAATATTATGTACAGTCCATGTTATGTTGGGTGATCAGTTCAAACAATGTGATAGAGTTCATCCAAGTTTATTGGGGTGATGATGTCTGTTGTCGTTGACATATACACACGCGATCAAAGGTAAGTAAATCCAGATAAGTAGAGTCACTTCATATCACATGGCTTCTCAAGGTAAGTCCATAAATGGCACAATAAAAATATTTCAAAGTTAAATCCAAACCCAACCCGTTATACTATGGTCCTTACAACGTTCTCTTTGATTCTGTCTGAATCCGCTGAAATAGTAGAGATTTCTGTTGATCTTCTCTCTTGACCCATCACCCGGTAGAACAATCGATTATATGGTACAGCAAATGCTGCTATAAATAGTATGTCAAGAGTTCAAATGTAATAGTTATTTATTTATCGGCCTTGGGTTCATTGCCCGGAAAGGAGTGGCAACGTCTAACCGTTTATCGATTCTAGCATTTAGTGGAGACTAGACAGGATCACCGGTCAGAAAGACATCGGCTTATTAAAAGTAAGGCTATAAAACCTGTTATTAGTTCGTTTGTTTGATGCTAATCGGAATTTCTGTGCGGAAATCTACGAAAGATACGTATTTAAGCTTGCCGGAAAAGCCGATTCAATCACACGGATCCACAATAATTGGAACGGATTACCAGAGGAAATTCTCTTTTTTTTTAAATTCGGTACATGCGGTATAGATCCGGTGACCTCATCACAGCATGTAGGCAGATATGTACTTTGAGTGATATATTACGCCGAGAAGTTGCAAATGCTGTGACGAACTTGAATTGCCCATCGATCATGTTTCACTGTCGTGTCGCATAAACTTGATAAAACAACCGATGATATATGTACCTTGTTGAGTGGTTTTACTTCGGTCGTGGCATAATGAAAAGGTAACCGTAGTCATGCGTAATCAGTCCAGTAAATTACGAATTCATTTCTTGATAACAAGTCACTAAAAACAATAAGTGAATGTAATTTTCGATAAGGTTACTGTTTTCAATAACAGAGTGTCGCGCGCTTAGTGGAAACAATAAATTGGAGATATTTGTGAGAGGTGGCTTCAGGCATCTAAATAAAAACAATGTAATCTAAACATAATCACGGCCAAAGTTCAGAATGTTTTCGATTTTTTCCCGCCTTCGTTGCATTGATTAAAGGAAAACCCGCGATACGGACAGCAAGTATGGTATTTGTTCTATTCAGCTGCAAATTTTATATCGATTTAACACCGCCGGGAGAATGTTTGCCAGGCTTGTGCACTGTTTTCAGTTGGCTGAGAGAATGGCAAACTTTTGACGAATAATGTTTGTCAAAAAGTTTATCTTCTTGTAACATTTGAATAAAACAAACTATTTCCTGTCGAAAGATGAAAGTCTAAATTCTAACTACACACAAGAAAAGCCCGTTCTGAGAGTTATAGCGGAAAACCCGGATTGGTTGATGATTACACGTTGTCCTCCCATTTTCTATGACACTGCTGTATTGGTGTTATGAAAC
>JAVTVY010037031.1:0-17507 GCA_036873755.1 Hanleya hanleyi
TTTCTTTTGTGTTTGAGACACTCGCTTCTGGACTAAGGTTCTTAGACCTGTCTTATGCTTGGCCAACTTGGTCTTCTGAGCCGGAGTCAGTGGTACGTTGCCTTTTTAAGATATTGAGTCCAATCTCGCACAGACAGCACACGAGAGCAGGGTCTGCACCGCGTACAATGGTTCGGACTAACTCGGGTGGGGCCGTCTTCAATACACGGAGCGTGGGAGCGTGCTTCCGTACTCGCGCAGACATCCTGTACAACTAATGCCAGATCCCACAACTCTGCTCTTTTTATCTACTTCAGAGACAAAAAATCAACCCTGCTGTGGTTTTCATTCTTTTTATTATCTCCATCATCAAACACACACACATCCCAGCTGGGGGAGCCACTGTGGGTGTGTTTACATTATTTTTGCAAGTACACGTGGTGGGTCTCTCCGGGAAAGATGCCGGTCCGTAGTCGAAGGTGGTCGGGGGTGGCTTGCTTGAGGTCGAAGAGCATATACCCGTGCTGAGGAGTTGTGGCATCTTTAAAGGCTTCCAACGCAAACGATGTGCGGCCGGGATACATCTGTCTCGCCAGGTGCAGCAGTTGAGTGGTATCTCTCGGGTTTTTGAAGACCACCATATAGTGGGCATTTAAGCTGATGTTCCGATGTTCTTTGTTTGTACTGAACAGATTCTGCACAATGTAGATGATGCTGAGCCGTCGATGATGGCTGCCTTTGGTAAAGAGTTGGGTGACCCGACTGTCCGTCTCCGCCATGAGATCATCCAGAACCACCAAGGTGTCGGGTTCCAAATCAGCCAGGTTGGGTAGGCTTTCCACGAACGTGATGTGGGGCATTGCTGCATACGCTTCCTGCCATTCTCCGTAACACCACACGACTCTGGCAATGGGTGGAGTGATCATGCTGTCGGCGTGTTGAAGGAGCTTCCTGACGAAGTGCGTTTTGCCGGAATCCGTCGGTCCTGCGATGACGCAGGTGAAGGGATGCTGCCACCGAGGGTCCATGGTTGGAGGTGTATCCGCTGTCGTGGTAGTCCGCTCTTGTAAATTTGGTACGAGTGAACTGGAGTGGTGGGTACAACGTCGGTCGCCGTTGTCTGTTCACTGTCAGGGATGATGATGGTAGTGGGTACACCGTGGGTCGTCGTTGTCTGTTCACTGTGAGGGATGAAATCCGGTGGGTCTTGAGACGTAGTGGGTGTACTTGGCGTTGGTGTGGAGCTCGTTGTGGCTTGTACACGGGGTGTGGTGGTGATGACTAGGCTCGATACGGGGTTGACTGGTGCTCTCTGTAGACCGGTTTCACTGATGGCTGGTGTTCTCAGTTGGTTAAGTAACGTACTGACATACGCTACGTCGTAAAACACACCCCCGTACAACACACTCAGCAGGGTTAGCAATAGTACCCCAAAGCCTACTTGCGCTTTGCGCGTTTTGGGAGACACTGTGTTCAGAGACGGTTGCACCGTGTTCATGGTCGACCGTGGAATGAAGGATGACGGTAGTGGTGTCTGGCTTTATAGTCGTTTCACCTGGTTGGCTGCGACCCAGGAATTGAAGGAACTGGGCCAGCCTTGCCATTTGACGAAATGAAACAGTTTGCCACGGCGACGTTCCGTTTTCAAAATCTGCTCCACCGTGTAGTAGTCTTGCTGTGTTTTTACCACAGGCTGTAATTCCGTCTGGTAAAACGTCCCTAGCAGCGGTTCCCCTTGAAGATCTTCCAGTTCATAGACTCGCTGCTGTCGGGGTAGGCGCCGTTTAATCAGGAAGTGCTCATCGCTGCAGTTGGGCAAGTAACTTTTCTCGAACTTGCCATTGACTTTACTGATCCGTACAGGGTCCCAGACCTTGAACACCGCCTTCGGTGCTCGTTGCGATGGCATGGGGTACAAGACACGCCGGACTTGGGCTTCATTGCGTTGGGTCACGGTAATGGGGGTTCTCTGTATACTCCGGTGATAGGCTCGATTGTAACCCCTCACAAGTTTCGGGAGAACATCGATGTACCGCCTTGTATTCTTATAGGTGAAATATTTATACATGCGGCCTTTGAATGTCCTGTTGAACCTTTCCACCACGGAAGCCTTGGTCTCGTTGTACGTATGGAAGAAGAAGACTTTCTGTTTCTTGAGAAAGGCTTGGAACGGTCTGTTGAGGAATTCCGTGCCTTCGTCGGTTTGCAAATACAAAGGTTTGCGCCCGGTCTTGAAGATGTCTTTGAACGCCGCTATGAGATTTGCCCCCGTTTTCGTCCGGATGGGTACCACCCACGCATACTTGGATAGGATATCGATGCACGTCAAGATATATCGATTCCCATCGCTGTGTTTGGCAAAGGCGCTCATATCGACCAAATCCGCTTGCCACTGGGCATCTATTCCTCCCACGATGACCCGGTTCCGTAAAAAATGGCGACGGACAGCTCGATGTAAGGTATAGGTGTCTTGTTTTCTTAACCAATCTCGGACTTGAGCACGTTGTATCCCTTGGGGTTTGGCCGCTCGATAGAGAGCCGACAATGCACTATAGGCCGCCGGACTGTCGGGACTATAGTATAAGTTATCCAACTCCTTCTCCCAGCGCTTCATGGTGACACAATGATGATGGACCCGGAGAGTATGGTTTATTTATAACAAGTTTCTACCACCGTTGTGTTGGTTGACTCAGTTCAGCCGGATAGTCTATAGCCTCGTCGTCTGGTTCATGACTAGACAGTTGCTCATTGGGTTCAGCCAGCGCGTCCTCATTAGCACGAGCCCACCCCAACTGGTCTGATGACCGTTCGTCCGGTGTAAAGAGCTGGTCCACAATAGGCACCACTTTCTCCAAGGCTGTCCACAGATCAGGGTCTAGGGTGAAGCTTTGCGTACGATCGTGGTAACGTCCCACACGGGCAAAGAAGGGTCCACGGTGTACGTAGTTGGCGTTCTCGAGGTGGATGAGGTTTCCGTCGAGCTCACCGCTCAACACCCGTTTAAATTTGGTCCAACCATCACGGTGTAGGGTAACCGTAGTGGATGTGTACTCCGAACTCCACCCACAGACATCCCGATCTTCCACGAGGGTGACTTTATCTTCATAGACGTGTAACCCCACCTGGGGTGTAAGGGGCAGGATGGCTCATAGGACGGGTGACATGCTTGCCCCAATGACGATCGTTGAATGACACACACTGTGTCTGACCCTCGTATTTATAGTCAGGTCCCACTGTCAATGCCACAGCGCCAGGGTGAATAGGGCACAGACTATTGAGAGGCCAACCAGCCGTCGCTGTTTCCGGCGTGAGCGCTCGTGGTCCATAGCCCGAGCATTAAGGATGGCTGTGATAGTCCAGTAGTGGTGAGTGATGGCACACCTCTCCATCGAGTGCACTCTGTCGAGGACCGCTTCTGTGAACTCGTTCAGGATCTGGCGTCGCCCCTCGTTGTCGTCGCCATTTGCAAACATGGACCGAACCACTGCTCGGTAACCCGTGAGTGAACTCACCACGGTCGCATGCTGTAAAATGCGAGTCGCATAGGGCTGGATCTCCGTCATGGCTCTGCAACCGTAGAAACGAAGGTGTAGGATCCCGAGGGACGTGTTTTATAGACCAGGTCACACATGCGCGCCTAGCTGTCGGGTGTAGTCCGTGATACGTACTATTCTGATGGGTTATGTGGCTCCTATAGAGATAGTACTTCATCGACCATGGGGATTACTTTTGCCAAGGCTGTCCATAGATCAGGGTCCAGAGTAAAACCACCTTGCTTGAGACAGAGGAGTCGAGCAAAATAGGGACCGCGGAAAATGTAGACGTCGTCACACAGGTGAATGCTATCACCGTCGAGATCAGCCAATAACACCCGTTTCAAGGTAGTCCAGCCTTCCGGGGATAAAGAGACACGCGCTGGTTCAGACGTACACCAACACCTACTGTCGTCATCGATGAGCTCCACGCGTTTGGGATACAACAATAGGGTGCAGTCCGGTGTAAGAGTGCGGGTCTCCCTCACACGCTCGTCTTCAGGCAAGACTTCAACCGGAGCTACTGCTGGGTCCCAGGGAAAATCTTCTCCACGTCTCATGCTTTCGTCTAATACAAGCTGGTAGGCAAGCAGGCTGGCAGGCTAGTGGTCAGGTCAGTCAGGCAGGTAGTGCAATGAATACACCCACCCCTAAAAATCACCTCCTTTTATACGTTTTTCTACAGTCCGCCATTTTGTACACACACACGCCGCCATTTTGACCACACATGCCGCCATTTTGACCACACTCCCACAGCCGCCATTTTGACCACCACACATGCCGCATCAACACACACCAACAAGTCTAGACATGCCTTGATCACGTGATCGTCATGGGAAACCGTCACTGGGGAATCCCCCTGGGAAACCCCTCCACAATTTCCTCCGCAAATTTTACCCGGGGGGAACAAAAAAGTAGGTCAATGCGACCTGTAATCATCTTTATATACTACTGAAGCTATTCAAATTTTAAAAAAAAAATATTTTTTTGTTAATTTTGGTCTAATTCTGATTCTTTGATTCTAATTCAACATTAAAGTTCAAAACTGTTAGTCGTTCAGTTTTGTGTCAAGAATGAGAACAAGACAATAATTTATAAAGCCGAGACACTGATTTCCTGTTGAAGACAGTTGAGTACTTGTTTTCGAAGATAACCATTTGAAAAAATTTAATTAAATTTTATTTTATTTCTTCATATCCGACATGTATTTAGTATACGGACCTACCAGTATCATGTTGTTGTAGTTCAACAAGCTGAACCCTACTGACATTTAATTTTGTGATATTGATTATATACCTACATAATATCACAAAATTAAATGTCAGTAGGGTTCAGCTTGTTGAACTAGGCCTCAGCTTGTTCAGCTTGTTGAACTTGTTACATGGAATAGTATTCCTCCAATTCCAAGCAATTGACGTTAATTTACTTGAACTAGATAACTTATGTCCCAAAAATCATGCAAAAAATATCGGTTGCTCAAATGTTCACTGTTGACAACAGTGTTCACCCCCTACATCCGACCGTCGCCAGCCGGTGAAATGGTGGTCAGCCGGTGGGGCTATTTTCGCAACACAGGTTAGGTGGTGTTAGAAATTTGGATTTCTTTCACATTTCTTCAGAGGTCATGGGCAATATTAATGGATATTCATTCATGAGAAATAACAGTCGTCATTTCAATTCTTTGGTTACTTAGCAAAACATCTTATACTTAAAGATATCGTACGAACACGGAGAGCGATATTCTGTTTTCGAGCGAAATTTCGTTTTCAAGGTGTTTTTATCACTAATAACTGACACTAATCGGTACATATTATCATGTGTAATTATTACCCATTCAATGCTGTTTGTATTTCACCCAATCCTCAATAGATTTAATTAGCGTAAGCATCTATATTAATTAACAAGCCACACCATGCGCGTCTGTTCAGGATACGGTGAACAGTATAAAGGAAAGTTATACTGAGACGGTGGACAGCAAATATATGAGACGGTGGTCAGCATGTGTTTACAAGTAGTAGTCTTCAAAATATGTAAGCTTTTATTGAAGATTGTGTTGTACCGGCGGCCAAAACCGTAGCCAAGTTTACATGGCTTCATTCGTTCCTAGTAGGAACGAACGAAGCCATGTAAACTTGACTACCAAAACCGGAATACTAATCAAACTTGAATTGCATTTAGGGACCAATTTTGTTCAAAAGTGTGGATTGAGCCTGAAAATCATTGGTCATCATCTCGACTATCATTTCCAATGTTTCAGTGTTCGTGATTCAGGTTCGTGCAAATTTAGCAGGGGTTGAACCTCAATATTTATACGAGCTTCCCCTGGGATACATGATCCTCGCTTTGTCCCTTTAAAAACTCTCTCAGGACTGGAGTAGTATAGAAAGGACCGCTGGAGGTCCGTTCAGGGGCGATAACTCTGTTGGCACAATTCCTGGTTATCTCCCCTGATTCGCACATTTCTGTCCCTAAATAAGACCCAATTTTCCCTTTTACTACTTATCAAATTGCCGTCACTATGACGTCACATCCGGTCGACTGACATTCGGGTCGCAAGTCACATCCGGGTCAAAAGGTCAAAGGTCAATTCCTGTCACGTGACGACCCAGTGCAGGATAAGACTTGTTAGGTCCTTTCTGGCGCAGTGGACAATGTTAGTCCCAGTGGGAAACCCACTCATGGACATTTGCGTTATAGGGTGTGGCCCCTTGTTTTTTTCTGTCGCGAGCTGTAGAACACGACGGGAGGGGTCTCGAGGTCATGCGTTGAATTGTTTTTGAAAAGTGACTGTGCGCATGCGCACTTGGCAAGAAGCGCTGGGATGGACGTTTTGGAGTCTAGGTGAACCCATATTGGACCGATTGGGTCTTGTGAGGTGTCATCGTGATGCACTCAAGGTGGAGCGTCCAACTGGATGGGTGTGGGGTGGAACTGACGTCATTCTGCGCATGCGCAGACAGGAAATTTTGGGAAAAGGGCATTGGAAGGGACGTTTTGGGGGCGAGGTGGACCATCCGTGGTTCGAATGGGTCGTGGGAGGTATCAGTGTGAAGCTCTCGTGGGGGACCATTCGACTGGACTAGTGTGTCGTCCGTTTTCATCATTCTACGCATGCGCAGTCTGGCCGTAGTATAAAAAGCAGGCATTTTGGGGGTTCGTGGGGGTCTGTTGAGTGATTGAGGGACCATCCGTGGTCCAAATGGACCGTGTGGGGTGTCATCTTGAAGCTCTCGTGGTGTAGACCACGATTTGAAGGATGTCCATATCATCTATGACGTCATTGGTGACGTCATCAGTACGAGTAGTGGCGAAAGCGGGCGTTTTAGTGGTGCGTGGGGGTGTGTTTGAGCGATTGAAGGACCATTCTTGGTCCGAATGCGTCGTGTGCGGTGTCAAAGGGAAGTTTCGTGGTATAGACCACGTTTTGAGGGATGTCCACGTCACCTGTGACGTCAATGGTGACGGGGGTGTGTTTGAGCGAATGAAGGACCTAATTGGCCGTGTAGTGTGTCATCTTGTAGCTCTCTGCATGTAGACGACGAATGGTAAGGTGTCTGTTGGATGTCATGGGGGAGCGGCCAACTGGATGGTTGTGGGGTGGGAATATCGTCTATCTGTGCATGCGCAGTAGACAAAGAGTATGGAGTAGACAAAGAGTTTTGGGGCCGAGATGGACCCATAGTGGTCCAAATGGGCCGTGGGAGGTGTCAATATGTAGCACTCGTGGCTCCGACTGGATGAGTATGGAGTGGAACTGACGTGGGCATTGGTTGATGGCCACTTGTTTATGCTCGTAACCTATTGTACAGAAAACACACAAGACTGGGTTTTGGATGAGATCTCATTTGTTTAACGACTTAGCACGCCTATGAAAACATTATTTCTTAAATGTAAACCAGGAAGTCACACAATATCATTTGTACACTGGAAATTAAATAAAGATAGACACGATCATACGAAACAACATTTTAAGATCCAATTTCCCCTTTTACTAATTATCAAATTGACGTCACTGTGACGTCACATCCGGTCACGTGGCATCCGGGTCACAGGTCACATCCGGGTCAAAAGGCCAAAGTTCACTTCCGGTCACGTGACGGCCCAGCGCAGTACAAGACATGTTAGGTCCATTCTGGCGCAGTGGACATTGTTTGTCCCAATGGGAAACCCACTCATGGACATTTGCGGTATAGGGTGTGGCCCTTTGTTTTTTCTGTCTCGAGCTGTAGAACACGATGGGAGGGGTCTCGAGGTCATGCGTTGAATTTTTTTTTTAAGTTACTGTGCGCATGTGCACTGGGCAAAAGCGCTGGGGTGGACGTTTTGGGGTGTAGGTGGACCCATAGTGGTCCGATTGGATCGTGTGAGGTGTCAGCGTGAAGCACTCGTGGGGGAGCGTCCAATTGGATGCGTGTGGGGTGGAACTGACGTTATTCGGCGCATGCGCAGGGAATTGCGGGGAAAGGGCATTGGAAGGGACGGTTTGGGGTCGAGGTGGACCATTCGTGGTCCGAATGGGTCGTGGGAGGTTTTGTGAAATCTCGTGGGGGACCATCCGCCTGGAATAGTGTGTCGTCCGTTTTCATCATTCTGCGCATGCGCAGTCTAGCCGTAGTATAGAAAGGAGGCATTTTGGGGGTTCGTGGGAGTCTGTTGAGTGATTGATGGACCATGTGGGGTGTCATGTTGAAGCTCTCGTGGTGTAGACCACGACTTGAGTGATGTCCATGTTATCTGTGACGTCATGGTGACGTCATCAGTACGAGTAGTATTGGGGGTACGTGGGGGTGTGTTTGAGCGATTGAAGGACCATTCTTGGTCAGAATGCTTCAAAGTGAAGCTTTCGTGGTATAGACCACGACTTGAGGGATGTCCACGTCATCTGTGACGTCATTGGTGACGTCATCAGTAGGAGTGGTAGTCAAAGTGTACATTTTGGGGGTTTGAAGGAAGGTATTTAGGGTAGAGATGGACCATGTTTGACCAAAATGGCCCGGTTGGGGTATCCTAGTGAAGCTTTCGTGGGGTAGAGTCAGATTGGCGTGTTTTTATTGGAAGTCGCGCCAATCTGCGCATGTGCAGTTGGGGTGTGGTAAGTAAAGGGGTTATTTTGAAGGTGCCTGTGGGTGTGTTTGAGCGATTGAGGGACCATTCTTGGTCCGAATGCGTCGTGTGAGGTGTCAGCGTGAAGCCCTCGTGGTGTAGACCATGAATTGAGGGATGTTCACGTCATCTGTTACGTCATTGGTGACGTCATCAGTAGGAGTAGTAGCGAAAGTGGGCATTTTGGGGTGTGAATTGAAGATGTTTGGGGTGGAGATGGACCATCCGTGATCCAAATGGACCGTATGAGGCCTTATTTTGAAGTTCTCTTGAGGTAGCGTCGGATTGGACTGGTTTCTAGTCCGGTTTCATCATTCTGCTCATGCAGAATGGACCGTGTCGGGTGTCATCTCGTAATTCTCTGTATGTAGACGACGAATGTTTTTGTTTGTTTTTTTTATTTTTTTTTTTTTTTGCAGTTAGCCCTGGACGACACCACTGGGCGTTTATTCTAGATAACCAGACCACGTTTTTACAAAGCCCTACAATACCCACATGGTCAAGGGTTTCTGGGCATTCTAATTCGACATCTCATGTCGTAAGTCTAAATTAAATTGTATCAAAGAGCATATCTACATAATGTAACCACAGAAAACAAACTTTGTAATAATAATTTGTACAGATTAGTAAATCAATATACAAAGTTAGCTAATAGAAAAAATACATTAAGGTCTTCTTTGGTATGACAATACAACAATGCATATGTAATGTTTACAAGCAGATTAACACGCAATTATGCCTAAATGTATACTGGCTTAATGAGAAACTATATATACATGTACAACGGTCTATACTTTTTATATTTGTCCTATAAATTATATATCAACGAGCATATATACACAGATTGGATGAATGTAGTCACTTAACAAGAGTGTGAACAGGAGCTATCCCTTAATTAAAACTGCTTTTCTGTGATCAATATAATACAAGTATCAAGTAAATTAGTATTTTTATATGGTAGCGAGACGTAAAGCTAGTGGGCTCTCGAAAAGTTTTCCCAGCATTTCGCTCAATAAAAAGCTGTAGTTTTGGACTAAAGAGAAGAAGAAAATAAAAAGAAAGAAAAGGTGAAAAAAAAAAAGTAAAACCAAATCTCATGATATGTATCCTCTGTTATTGTTCCCATTTTATTTGGATGTATATAACACACAGCTGTCACCGTACAAAACCTAATGATGTGCATCGATCAAGGGGCTCCACTTTTTATCGAAGGCACAACGGTTACCATTCTTTATTGCAATTTTCATCTCGATGTCTTTCGTAGTATTGATTGATTCTTCAATAGCCTCCCATGTCGGAGACGTGCCTCTGATTCTATGTGCATAAATGCAATATTTAATCAAAATAATCATATGATTAAGAAGCACATGAGACTTATTATCTCCCAAGAGTACTGTCTGCTTCGCGATGGCAAATGTGCTTCGATTGGGGATGTTTCTTTTTCCCACCCAGACCTCGAAGAGCGCCCATATTATTTTGGCGTACTTACAGTCCCAAAAAAGATGTGATATAGACTCCGTTTCCTTTTTACAATAGCTACATTTCTCTGACTGAGACTTGCCCCATTTGTACAAGAGTGCATTTGTTTCAAGGATATGGTGATTTATTTTGTATTGAAAATATTGTAATTTTGTTTCAGAGGTCACAATGAAAGCACTTTGGTAGATGATGCTCCAGTCCAGGATACCGGTCAGAACTTCCATTTCTGCTTCCCATTTTGTTTGACTGTTTGTGGGAGTTTCCTGGACTGATTTCACCAGTAGCCTATAGACAAATTTTGAGGAGATTTGGTTACGAATTTTTGTGATTAATCTAGTGTGAGTTTTCTTTTCCTGACCAATTTTCAGAAGTTCCCGTTGAGAGTTAGCTATGTATCCCTTTGGGATGTTATGCATCACAGCGTAGTATACTAAGAAATTGTTTTGCTTGATTTGGAACTTTTCTTCGAATTCCCTTAGTGTTAAAAATGTTTGCCTATTATTGATCAGTCCTTTACGGATCTGACCCCAACTTTATACCACCTGTGTACATCTTTCCATTCAGCAAAGCGAGCATAGTTATATATTAGGTCGGATTCAGGTGAACATATTTTGTCACCATGACTATCTAGGCATCTACGCCATGCGCACAGAACATCCTTCCAAAAATTGTTTTTGACAAACTTAATCATGTCTGCGGTCCCCTGTATATTTAAGTCCCAGATCAGTGTTCCTATTGGAGGAAATATTTCATTCATAATCTTTGTCTGAAATTCGTTAAAGTAGAGGGATCGCTTGATCCACTGAATTTTGAGAGAGTCGATAAAGGAAGGTACATGTATCATATTTAAGCCACCCTCCTCGTATCTGCTAATTAATGTCTTCCTCATAAACCTATCTGGCTCCCCTCCCCAAATGAATTCGTGGAATAATATTTGCACACTGTTCTGAAAATCTGTAGGTGGATTAGGTAAAGCAGAGAAGAGGTGTGTTAGTAGGGGGAGAGTAAAGGCTTTGATAACAGTAATTTTCCCTATAGGAGTCAGCCCCCGCTTCGACCAACAGCCCAGGAGTCTTCTAATGTCACTTAGTTTTGACGGATAGTTTTTTATGGGCATCTCTTCCAGGTCTGGACTGAAATTTATCCCCAGCAATCGGAATCCCCCGGGATCCCAGTTTATTCTATGGTGCGCACAAAGCTTTATGGTGTTCCCCTTGTGACTACCGATCCAGTGTGCCGTCGATTTTTCGACATTTAATCGGAGTCCCGAGCAAGAAGAAAAGTCCTCCAGGAGACCCATGGTCCGTCGGAGAGATTCTTTTGAACCATCCAGTAGAATTGTCGTATCGTCCGCATACTGCAGAACCTTCATTTCTGAATTTTTGAAAGTGATACCTTTTATATTTTTGTCTTTTTTAATGGCAATTGCTAGCAGTTCGGCAACAATTATGAACAGATATGGAGATACCGGATCACCCTGTCTGCATCCTCTTTCTAGGTTAAAAAACTTGACAAAAAACCATTATTTGAGACGCAACTTTTCGAATCATGTTGGAAAAGTTGTATCCATCGACAAAGCGATTCTCCAAAACCAAAGGACATCAGTGTATTGTGCATAAAAGACCAGTCAACACTGTCAAATGCTTTCTCGAAGTCGACCAGGAATAGCAGGCCTGGTATTTGGTTTTCCGCAGTGCACTCCATTATATCATATATGATTCGTGTTACTTCCCCTATAAATTTCCCTTTCATAAACCCTTTTTGAGTTTCGCTTATGATAGATGGCAGGACTTTTTTTAATCGACCAGCAATGCAAGAGGAGGCTAGTTTGTAGTCTACATTTAAAAGAGAGATTGGGCGCCAATTCTTCAATAATTTACGATCTTTTTTTCCTTTGGGCAGACAGCTAATTATGCCCTGTTTCTGGAAATCTGACAAAGAACCGACTGTATAAGCGTGATTTACAGATCGAGTGAGAAAGGTCCCTAATCGGTGCCAGAATGCTTTGTAAAATTCTGCTGGAAATCCATCGGAACCTGGAGATTTTCCTTGTTTCATGTTTGTTAGGGCAAGATAGCATTCAGATTCTGTAATGGGACCCTCACACGTTTGTCTATCTTCAGTACTCAGAGCTACGTTGTGGTTGAGGAATAATCCATTTTGGTCGCTGTCTATGAAAGCAGGTTTTGAGTACAAAGTGGTGTAAAAGAGGGCCATCTCGTTTAAAATGTCTTTTGAGTTTTGTATAATCTCCCCGCTCTTTGTCATAATCTCGGACATGTTCTTAGTTGTATAATTACGCTTTTCCAGTTTAGAGAAAAAGTCTGAATTCCTTTCCCCCTTCTCATACCATGTGACTTTTGATCGCATAATTGATCCTTCTACTTTGTACAATCGTAAAGTTTCTAATTCAGCTTTCTTGTTATCTAAAGCCTCCAAACAGCTGGTTTGTTTCTGTGGTGATGATATTATCGCGATATTTTTTTCCAATTGAAGTATTTCGGTTTCAGTTTCACGTTCACGTATTTCCCTAATTTTCTTCTTTGCTACCGAAAAGGGAATCGTAGCACTTCTAATTCTGGTTTTTATGAGCTCGAAAAACACTTGGTCGTTCAAGCTGAGACAAACCGGTTTGTCGATATCTCCAGAAACATAACATTCATTGATGGTATCGGTAATAACAGTCTCAATTAGATATACGTATTCGAAATCAGAAAGGAGTTGTGTGTTGAGTTTCCAATATCCGGGGCCCTTTTCTACGTCTTTGAAAGAGCAGCTAAGTGAAATAAGAGAATGGTCAGATCTATATGATATATCAATATCTGATGTGCAATGGGAAACACAGACGTCATCCGATACTAGAAAATAGTCTAGCCTGCTTTGTTTAATACCTGTGATAGTCCTTTGACGCCATGTGAATCGCCTTGTCGAAGGATTATGCAAGCGCCATATATCATTAAGATTTAGTTTGTCTTTAATCTCCAAGACAGCAAGCCTTGCTTTCGGATTATTGTTACCCCGGTAATTTTGTGTATCCAAGACATAGTCCTGAACCAGATTCTAGTCACCACATGCTATTACTGAATTTCCTCCAGAGAGTTCTACTTCGTTAAAAAGCGAATTGAAAAATAACGGATCATCAGTATTCGGTCCATATAAATTAATTAAAGTCAATCGCGTGTCTTGAATTGTAATATCCAGAGTAATGTACCGTCCCTCCGTATCCTTTTTGCAGCCATGTAAGGTAAGTAGTAGTATAAGTGCATTACAGCGCGTATTGACCTACTTTTTTGTTCCCCCGGGTAAAATTTGCGGAGGAACTGTGGCGGGGTTTCCCAGGGGAGTTCCCCAGTGGGGGTTTCCCATGACGATCACGTGACCTTTGTACATGTCTAGACTTGTTGATGTGTGTTGATGCGGCGTGTGTGTACAAAATGGCGGCGTGTGTGGTCAAAATGGCGGCATGTGTGGTCAAAATGGCGGCTGTGTGAGTGTGGTCAAAATGGCGGCTGTATGGTGGTCAAAATGGCGGCATGTGTGGTGGTCAAAATGGCGGCATGTGTGGTGGTCAAAATGGCGGCATGTGTGGTGGTCAAAATGGCGGCTGTGTGCCGCCATTTTGACCACACTGCCATTTTGAACACACTGCCATTTAGAACACACACGCCGCCATTTTGACCACACACATTTTGGCCGCCATCTTGCACCCCACATCAGGCCGCCATCTTGCACCCCACATCAGGCCGCCATCTTGCACCCCACATCAGGCCGCCATCTTGGACCCAAAAACAGATAGACGGCCATCTTGGAAACCATTGCAGAGTATAGGGAAACGGCTGTCATCTTCGTTTTGCTATGTCACAAAACGTGCTCGAATTACTTATTTCTAAATGATTTCATGACGAATCCAACTAAGGTTGGGAAGTATATATATCTTACGATATTGTCATGAACTGCCAGCACATAAGACGTTCTGGTTGATGAGATCTGAATTTTTGAAGTTTGGCAATTTTCTGACATCTTGCACCCCACATCAGGCCGCCATCTTGCACCCCACATCAGGCCGCCATCTTGCACCCACATCAGGCCGCCATCTTGGACCCAAAAACAGATAGACGGCCATCTTGGAAACCATTGCAGAGTATAGGGAAACGGCTGTCATCTTCGTTTTGCTATGTCACAAAAAGTGCTCGAATTACTTATTTCTAAATTATTTCATGACGAATCCAACTAAGGTTAGCAAGTATACATATTTTACGATATAGTCAATAACTGTGAGCACATAAGACGTTCTGGTTGATGAGATCTGAATTTTTGAAGTTTGGCAATTTTCTGACTTCGAGCTTCGAATACCCGCCGCCATATTTGTTGGAAGCCGGTGTTCCTGTGTAGTTTTGTTAAAAAAAGATGTGTTGATCCCATAAAGATAAGATAACTTTATTGACACTGAAACACAGTCACATGGCTGGTTATATGGTCATTTGGCACAACAGGACAAAAATACAACTGTCAGCGTGAAACAATGTGTTCAATGGAACGGGGGCGGGGAAGATTTTATTTTTCTAGTTTGGCAGATCGTATTTCAGTACAAAACACGGCAACCCGCTCCACAGACATTTTACACCAAATAGCTGAACCCATGGAGACCAATATACATAATCTATAAGTGTCCTTTTGGCGTTGTGGCGAACCGCAGTAAAATCCTGGCTACACCCCTGATTGTTTACATTCTGTGTCATTTGAAAAAAAAAACAAAAAACAAACAAATGTGTAGTTTTGTTAAAAAAAAAAGATGTGTTGATCCCATAAAGATAAGATAACTTTATTGACACTGAAACACAGTCACATGGCTGGTTATATGGTTATTTGGCACAACAGGACAAAAATACAACTGTCAGCGTGAAACACTGTGTTCAATGGAACGGGGCGAGGAAGATTTTATTTTTCTAGTTTGGCAGATCGTATTTTACAAAACACGGGGAACCCGCTCCACACACATTTTACACCAAATAGCTGAACCCATGGAGACCAATATACATAATCTATAAGTGTTGTAGCATGTTATTATGGCCAGTCTATGATCGAGTGCCACCCCAGTGTCGAGCATTTATCGTCCAGTTTGCACCAGCAAAAGAAAAATTACGAACGTTCATCGAACGTTGGCTGAGCGTCATCGATGGGACCTTCATGTGGTCTTCCGCGGTATATGAATGCATGAATTAGTTTGATATAATTTTGTTGGGTATGAATGATTTAAAGTGGAAATATTCCGTACAGGTCTGTTTTATGTAACAAACGCTAAGAAAAATGGCTGCCCAAGGTCAATTTCCCCGGTTTCCCGGATAATAAACCACAGCCCCATCTATACGCTTTGATGCAAGGGAGACAACTCGGACTAGACCAATTCCTCTTGTCGGCAAAGGTTATGGCCCCTGAATCGCACATTTCTATCTTTTTTGCGTGTATAGGGTGGTGGTCGTTTTTTTATGGATTTTACTATGAGCTATGAGGTTGATCATGTAGAATACGATGGGAAATTTTGTTTAAGTACCGGGTAGGCTTGTATATAGATCCATATAGACCCATATACACTCATATACTGGGATATTAGCCCAATGTATGTATAAATCCATACGGGGTAGACATGCACCTCTAGTGGCCCGATTGGGTAGAGTGAGGTCTTATTTTGAAGCTCTCGTGAAGGACTGGACTAGTGTATTGTTTGTTTTCAATAGTCTGCGCATGCGCAGACAGGCCATATTATCGAAATAGCCGTTTTGAGATCGAGGCGAGCCTCTAATGGGCCGATTGTATCGAGTGAGGTATCCATGTGAAGCCTATGTGAGGGAGTCTCTGATGGCGTTGTGCTTTGGTGACCAAGACGCCTCCCGCTTCTTTGGCTCGACGTTTCAGTGTTTCTTTGGGTGCCGCACCGCCCAAGACATCACCCGCGACTTGCAGTCCACTGCGCACCGCTTGTTTGCCGATCGCTTTGACCCCACGCGTCACCAGGGGCAGGAACGTTTTGACGATGCTCCCGAGTATGTTCCCCAGCCCATGTCCTCGTTGCATGCGTGTACCCGCAAAGACAGGAAAGTTACCCCCGGCCTGTTTGGTGTAATGATCGACGTAACTGGCTGTATGGCATTGATAAGGCACCTTCATTATGCAAAGTGAACCGCTCGGACTTGACGGAAATGAAGTGTCAGCACCACTTTCCCACGCTCGAATGCAATCGGTTGACCGGTGTCGTCTCTTATATCGATGACGATGGAGCTAATATCGGTCAACCGATTGCATTCGAGCGTGGGAAAGTGGTGCTGACACTTCATTTCCGTCAAGTCCGAGCGGTTCACTTTGCATAATGAAGGTGCCTCACGAGTGTGATGCACGCAGCTTTATGGACTATTATGCCCAACAGGCCGGAGATAGCTTTCCGGTCTTTGCAGGTACACGCATGCAACGAGGACATGAGCTGGGGAACATACTCGGGAGCATCGTGAAAACATTCCTACCCTTGATGACGCGTGGGGTAAAAGCGATCGGCAAACAAGCGGTACGCAGTGGACTGCAAGTCGCGGGTAATGTCTTGGGCGGTGCGGCACCCAACGAAGCACTGAAACGCCGAGCCAAAGAAGCAGGAGGCGTCTTGATCGCCAAAGCACAACGCACCGTAGGGAATAAAAGACCAGCACCAGCGACACCACGCACCAGTCGACGACCGACCCAGCGACGACGCACATCGAAGACCCAGGATATCTTTTCTTAAACATGGCTTTCATCCATGCCGAGTCGTGTCCTTCTACCAACAGTGAATTTGATTTATGGACCGTCCCACCTACTCAGACCAGTGCCGAAGAGGGTCAGTGGGTGGAACATCTGCCCCTTTCCAGCATTACAGCCACAGGCCCCATTGAATTCACAATCACCAACGCAGATACGACCTACCTGGATTTAGCCCATACGTACCTATATGTGAAAGCTAAAATCACCAATAAAGATGGGTCTGTCCTCAAAGCAGATGCACCCGTGGGTCCAGTGAATCTCTGGCTTCATTCGCTATTCCAGCAAGTGGATATAGCCCTGAGTGATAAACTGGTGAGCGCCTCGACGAACACGTACCCGTACCGAGCCTACATCGAAACACTGTTATCCTACGGGCGTGACGCTAAAAAGTCGTATTTGACAGCCCCGTTGTTCTACCGAGATACCCCAGGTAAGATGGAAGCGAGTCCTGATAATGACGGCTACACGGAGAGAGTGAATTTCACAGCAGAGAGTGAATCGGTCGATATGATGGGACGTCTGCATGCGGACTTATTCATGCAGGACCGATACCTCTTGAATGGAGTACCTGTCAAAATACGACTAGTGCGCGCAACGCCTGCGTTTGCCTTGATGGCCGCGAATGAG